>JAANDH010001097.1:2630-88432 GCA_011799765.1 Nymphaea thermarum
TGATATATATGCTCCAGCTTGAGGGGGAGTGTTAAAGAGTGTTTTTGAAATATTAGAAAGTTAGAGAGGTGGTCTTTAAATACTTTCTTATAGTAGTTGGACTGTTTTCGTAAAGTTTGTACAGCCAACCCTAATCTCTTTAAAAGGAGATTAGGGTCACGTTAATAGATGAACTCTTTGGCTCTCTCTCTCTCTCTCTTTCTCTCTCTCTCTCGTCCTCTCCTTTCCCCAACATCTCTCTCTCGTCTCTTTCAATCTGTAACAAAGGCTAAACAGTTTTCTCTATTTTCAGAATGTTTTAGCCGATCAGAGAGTTGGAATAGTGGCAATCCATTTAGAGGGTGCAGCCATCAGAGGGTATCAATGGTTTGGTCACCCAGCAGGGCAGGTCCGATCGGAATTCTTTGTACACATGTTGAATACATGGTTTGGTCCATCTGCTTACTTCGACTATAATGTCGAACTCTCTAAAATGCACCAGAAGAGAGATGTGGTCACGTACCAGGCCAACTTTGAAGAGATCAGCAATATGGTTCATGGTTGACTGATTGGAGCACTGATAGGGGCCTTTGTTAGAGGGCTGAAAGTGGAAATCAAGATTGAGGTCTAGGCGGCTCGTCCCCAAGCCCTACTAAAAAGCTTTGAATCACTAGAGTGGCAGAAGAAAAATCCAAATGGTGGGGAAGGACAGCTCGATAATGGGGGGTCAGTAGAACCTAGTATGTGAAGACGACGATTACTGCTAAAGAGGTGGACGAACCGCCTCCTGTGACCAGAAACACAAACGGCAATCGAGGGGTACTAGTGAAGCGTCTCAGTGCAGATCAAATCCACGACAGAAGGAAGAGGGGATTGTGTTTCCAATGCGAGCAAAAGTGAGCACCAGGCCATGTATGCAAGAAATTATGCATGTACTTAGTAGAGGAAGAGGAAGGTGCAGCCATGAAAGAGGTGGAAGAAGGAGACATGAGGGAAGAAGAAGAACCTGAAAAGGAAGCGACCCTAGAAATATCATTTCATGCTTTAACAAGGAGCTGTACACTCCAATTAATGCTTTTGGAAGGAAGGCTCAAAGGGCAAAGAGTCAGTATATTTGTAGACACAGGGTCCACACATAACTTTGTATGTGAGAAAACAGCCAAAGCCTGCGGCTGGTGCATTCTTGAGCAGCCTGAATTTCGTGTAGCAGTGGGTGATGGCAGCTTGTTGTCCTGCCAAGGAAGATATCCTAAAGAGGAGGTAGAAATGCAGGGCTATCGATTTCAAGTAGAGCTATATCCTTTAGCAATGGGCGGCATGGACTTGGTGCTGAGAATCCAGTGGTTAAGGCAGCTGGGTAAGGTGAAATTGGACTTTGAGAATACGACAATGAAGTTTCAAGGTGAAGGAGAACGACTAGAACTGCTGGCCAGCAAGAAAGTGGTGTGGGATACTTGTTGTGCAGGGAAGAAACGAGCAATAGGAGCAAGAGCTGAAAGGGTACACCTTATGTTAATGTCAGAACAGGGCCATAAAAAGAGACCACTCTGAAGTATCAGGATAAGTGCTCTGAAAGGCTGAAACCAGTGTGGCTGGAATTTGCTGATGTATTTCAGAACCCAAAGGGGTTACCGCCCATCAGAGCCCTTGACCGTAAAATAGAAACTGAGCCAAATTCTGCCCCAGTCAAGCTGAGGCCTTATCGCTACAACTGTTCTCAAAAGGAAGAGATTGAAAAACGAGTTGGAGAGATGCTGAAGAAACTTCTCCAGCCCTTTTGGTGAAAAAGAAGGATGGCTCTTGGTGCTTTTGTGTGGATTATAGAGCGTTGAATGCGATAACTATAAAAAATAGATATCCTATTGTCATTGTCGAGGAACTCTTGGATGAATTGTTTGGCGCAGCAGTCTTCACTAAACTGGACCTACGGGCAGGCTATCATCAAAATAGGATGGACCCCAAAGACGCTCCTAAGACAGCATTTCAGACCCATGAGGGTCACTATGAGTTTAGGGTAATACCCTTTGGCCCTACCAATGCTCCCACCACTTTTCAGGCCTTAATGAACCAAATATTCCACCCATTTCTGTGCAAGTATGTTTTGGTGTTTTTTGACGACACACTTGTATGCAGCAAGGATGAAAAATCGCATCAAGATCATGTGAGAAGTGTGTCACAGACGTTGAGACTTCACCTGCTGCACACTAAGTTTTCTAAATGCTCTTTTGGCATGCATCATGTCACATACTTGGGGCATACGATTAGAAGAGAAGGAGTGCACATAGAATATGACAAGGTAGCTGCCATCAAGAAGTGGCAACCCCCAGATCACGTGAAAGGGATGACAGCTTTTCTTGGATTGGTTGGGTACTACAGAAGATTTGTCGAGGATTTTGGTAAAATAGCAGCTCCTGACTAAAATTATAAAGAAAAGCAAATGGGAGTGGAA
The DNA here is from genome assembly GCA_011799765.1 of Nymphaea thermarum. Lineage (NCBI taxonomy): Eukaryota > Viridiplantae > Streptophyta > Magnoliopsida > Nymphaeales > Nymphaeaceae > Nymphaea > Nymphaea thermarum. The sequence goes on from JAANDH010001097.1 coordinate 5,059, forward strand.
TGAAGTTAGATTGGAAGCCTTTAACCAGTTGAAAGAGGCGATAACCAGGGACCCGTATTAGCCCTACCAAATTTCAGCAAGCCCTTTCCCGTGGATATTGATGCATCAGAATCGTTGGGGTTGGGACAGTGCTCACTCATGACAGACGCCTGACAGCTTATTTCAGCAAAGTCATGGGTATCAATTTCAAAGGGAAATCGGCTTATGAAAGGGAGTTCATTGCATTTGTGTTAGCTATTAAAAAATGGCGACATTATCTTTTAGGGCATAAGTTTTTGGTGTATACTGACCATAGTAGCCTATGCTACTGTGTGCATCAAAGAGTACTCACTCTAGCCCAACAGAAATGGTCCTCCAATTAATGGGATATGAATTCAAAGCTCTTTACAAAAATGGAACTGAAAACGTAGTGGCAGATGGACTCTCTCGAAGTATGGAAAAAGGGGCTGAAGATAACCTTACTGTGGCCAAGCTGTGTACACTCATTCAGAACACAGCTGATTTCTGAAAAGAGCTGGAAAAAGAGCACCAGATCTCGCAGGAGGTGCAGGACATCAAAAAGGAACTGAGCTCTAAGTCCCTCCGCACATATGGGTATAATTTGAGAGCTCCCTATCTCTACTATCAAGACAGAGTTTATGTTCCCCCTCAGTACAGTTTGGTGGATCACCTACTATTTCAATTTCACAACACGTTGGAAGTTAGGCACCAAGGTGTAGAAGGAACATATCACAGAATTAGACGTATGTTCTGTTGGCCTGCATGAAGAGGGCTGCAAGAGAGTATGTGAAAGTTTGCCCTACATGCCAAAGGCACAAGTATGAAACTTTCAAACCAGAGGCCTGAAGCAGCCTCTGCCCAAACCAACTCGCATTTGGGAAGACATATCACTTGATTTTATCGAAGTTCTTCCAAAATCGAAAGGTAAATCTGTCCTACTGGTAGTGGTAGATAGACTGTTGAAGTATGCACATTTTACTCCATTGTCAGACCCTTACATAGCCAAGGAAGTAGCTAAAACATTTCAGGATAATGTAGGTAAACTCCATGGAATACCCAAGTCTATAATCAGCGATAGGGACCCCCTATTCCTTAGTCAGTTTTGGCAGCATTATCTCAAGCTACGAGGAACCACCCTCAAGCTTAGTATTGCTTACCATCCACAAACAGATGGTCAATCAGAGGTTACTAACAGGATTTTGGAGACTTATCTGCACTGGAGAGATTACATTTCGTGGGCAGAATACTCCTACAACACAGCTTCCCAATCCATAAGGCTTTTTACTTTTGAAATAGTGTATGGGGGACCTCCTCCAGACCTGTGACGGTTTCAGCCACAAACTGATAAATGGGACAAGATAGACAAATAGTTAGTCAGCCGTGACAAAGTGCTTGACATCATTAAGGATAGGCTGGCAGCTGTCCAAGACCGCATGAAACAACATTACAATAAGAAGAGGGGTAAACAATACAAGGTGGGTGATCTAGTTTACTTGAAGAATTTTCAAAAGGGCAAGTGCAATGCAGATCAATGGGAGTTCACAAATTTTCACCAAGGTATTCAGGTCCCTCTAATATCGTTGAAAGGATTGGCCAAGTGGCCTACAAGCTACAGATACCTACAGAGTCACAGACAGCTTGATCCACCAAGTCTTTCACATTTCCAGGCTGAAACCATGTTACGAGCCTATTCCTGCTCAAATACCACTGCCACAAACAGGGCAGAATTCCCTTAACAGCATTTTTCCTTTCCGAATCCTGCAACAGAAATCAACAGGCAAAAAGGGGCACTCCTCGGTACAGTGGCTCATAGAATGGGAAGGTGGAGGAGCCCATTCACCTACTTAGGAAGATTCAAAGCAGATTAAGGAATGCTTTCCTAGCTTCTCACCTTGAGTACAAGGTGTAAATTGAGGAGAGGGTGATTGGTAGTCTATGGGGCATACTTGCAATTAGGTCAAGTCCAGAATAATGAGTGGGCCTGGATGCTTACTTACCAGACCTGGTTCTTGTGATCACCTTAATTACCGGAGGGCTGGTGAACCCCAATCTTATTGATTAATGAAGTTTTTTGAGGACTAGCCTTAACCCCAGACTTAAATAACTACATGCATAAATGATTGTGCTCTATAAAAATTTGTTCATTATTCACTTGCATGTTCTCTCTTGACATAATGATCCCTGATCTACGAAGAAACTTGTTTGAAGTTTGTAGCTTTTTCCACACTAATGAATTGGATTTTGCATCCATTGCATGTTCCATGGAGGTGTGCCTGCCCACACATCAAGCATCCAGTTTAGGAGGCATGCCTCTTTGCGACCATCCGAACACACTTTTTTTTTTTTTTGTCACAAGGGAGACAAGTCATCCTCCTCTCAAGAGGGACAAGATGTCATCACCTCCTATCTGCTGTGCCAGCAATACCACAGTGTGGCTCACCGGTGACTTGTACTGCCGGTGTCACCCTGGGCGAGCCATTTGGCAGCATCAGGGAGAGGCAACAGCCTCCCTTGCTGCTTTTCTACAACTAAGGAGTTGCCAGTGAGACGTTGCTGGCTGTCCAAGGCCACCAGTGAGGCCCCAATGGGTGTTGCCGGCTCGCCGGTGCCAGGGCCAGGGGGTGGTACCCTCCGCCCGGTCGCATTGTTTTTTCTTTAATTTAAAATAAATAAATAAACCGATCCGTCTGAATCATTAAGATCAGGCAGCGTGTGTAGGTCATACCACACGAAATGAGCGTGCAGTATGCCCTCATTTCTCCCATGTTCCATAATGTTCGATGTTGTCTATTTTTGTTCCCTAAGTTCAGCTATTGCTCAGTTCCCTTGATATAATGATATCTGGTTTATGGAACAGACTTGCTTGATATTAACAGTTTCTTCCATGCTAGTGAACTGGACCGTACGCCCATTGCATGTTAGACAACATCCAATCTTTTCTGGTTTTGTGGCCTAAATTTTGGTCGGTATTCATTTGCATATTCTCTCCACATAATGATATGCAGTATGTCAAAATGGGTGCAAACACAGTTGTAGGATATATTTTAAGCACATTTTGCTGCACCTGCACTCACGTCCAGCTGTGTTGACACAGGTGCTGCACCCTTAAGTGTTGTCATGTAACATAGACGATACCTGATTTATGAAAAGAAAAAAAATTGATACGTGTAGCTCTTCTCTTGCTAATGGGATTTTACATCCATTGAATGTTACATTATATTCAATGTTGTCTCGTTTGAAATCAATGTTGAGCTTTATTGTGATTTTCTGAATCATGTCTCAGGTATTTTACAAGTATGTGTTTGCAAATATGAAAGCTATGATGTTTGCATAATGTCAAAGTATGGTGTTACAGGTACTTGAAATTGTAGATAATCAACCGCGGGTAATAAAGAACAAATCAATGGGACCATCTGACCTCCACATGGTAGACTTTGTGTGACTCCACAGCCTTATTAGGTATGGCTATCATATTTAAAAGGATTATACATCTCTTCCAACAACTTTTTCTTTCTTTTCCTTTTTTTGCATTTGTATGTTAGGATTTCATAAAAATTATAAAATCTATTATATCTTGACCTCAGCTTTCTTTAGTTCTGCTTCCTTTAATCAACAGTCTGAACATTTTCAAGATCTAGTATGGTTAACTGCTGACTGCATGAACTATATCTAAAAATGCATATGGCTTGGAGCTATAGTATCTTGTGTAAATTGAAGCATCACAATCATACATATTGTTTATTACTTCTTGAAAATTATTGTATGTTAGATACATTGACTGTGTAACCTCTCATGCTAACCACCAACTGAAGTAACTATACATTCATATTCTCAGACATAGAAACTTCACGCCTTCGATAAATGAATATAACATAAACAACATGGACACTTGTATTGAAAAACATGGAAAAAGAAAATGCAAAAGTGGCTTAAGCTACAGAACTGAATTTGTCACTTGTTTTTTGCAGCCCTTTAAGAATGTAAAATAATCTTGGTGGAACTTATTCAGTTGGATTTATTATTGATGCATTCTAGTGCTTCATATAGAAGAAAAATAAAGGATCAGCTAGGTCCTCAAAGGAAAGAGATTAATTGGCTTTGCATTCCATGTTGCAGATATGTTTGCAAATTTAGCACATCACAAGCAATGGATTTAACACAAGCCCCCTTACGCTATGCAACTAACATGTGTGCAAGACATTTGCAGCTCCCAAATTTCCAGTTTGCTCTTGTCAGCACGAGAGAGAGAGAGAGAGAGAGAGAATATCCGAAGTTAGTGAGAGGTTATTAAAGCATCAAGTCTTGAACAACAATTTTTTGCCATTAATAAGGAGAACGCACATAACAAAATCCAAGCTGAAAAGCTAAATGTTGTTTGTCTGGCACTAGTTTGACTCAGTTTGAGGTGTCATGGACCTTTTACATGTGAACTGCTCTATTTGGTTTAATGTGCTATTGACACAACAACCATGCAAACACTATGACGAAGCCTTCATAGGCAGTCTATGATTCTCTTGAAAGAAGTCAAAAGGGAAAGAACGTCAGTTATGAAAAAGGTGATAGATGAGCAAATGTCTTATCAGGAGCTATTTTAAAAAAGTTATAGTTCTTCCTCAGAAATTGATGCATCATTTCTTGTGAATCTTGGGAATCTGCAGTTTGAAGAAAAGAGAGAATGACCTTGCAGTCCCAGTAGTATTTTCAGAGCCTTGATCTTGGTGTGAATACTTAATCAATTCCATCATGTGGCAGGGGTACCGCAAGGGGAACACAAGTATCATTTGTGGAAATAGGAAGAAGCACAACATTCACGTTGATCGAGAAGGAGTTAGTTCAGCATTTTTGCCAGATAAACTTGGTTAATCTTGTAACTGGAACTGATTCAAGTTTCCACTGGTTCTTAGTTGTTTTCTTGATAAGTAGACCAACAACTTGAGCATCGAAAAAGTTGAAAAGAGAACAGGAAAAACAGGCTAAATGATTTCTGTTTTGTCTTATTTTTCTGACACTATCTCCACGTTTTTAATCGCAGTTTCAAAATGGTGGTGACAACAGCAATAATGAGCCACAAGCTGCCATGTCCTGCTACCAGTGCTTCAGCGACAGTGACTTGAACCAGTGGTATTTTAGGCTCTGCAACACTTAAGGGGTCTGACCGATTGACTTTTACATGGAAAGCCAGCCTCGAAAAAAGGTGATTGCAAAGTGCTGTTCAAATATGAACTGCAAGCTGAATCATGCTCCTGTACAGAAGTGTCTTAAAGCGTGTGCATTCTAATTCTCCTTAGCTATAATTTTTCTATAGAGAAAATAAGACTCGGTGTATATCATGGCACCTTTGAGCAGAATTTTTTGATAAGGAAGATAATTAAGACTGGTATGAAATAAAAATTTACATCTTCCCTTGAAAATAATGTATTCTATGCATGCTATGCTTTGACCGGCAACAAAACGTCTTATATCTGAGAAAAATTCCGCTATGATACATGTCTTTATTACTTCAATTCAACGCTGGGACAGTTCATGCCTTAATGTGCATGACATACCTAGATATTCTAAGTCTTATCTTGAAAGAATATAATTGCTGATGGTTTTTGGATTATCCATCAAAGAGTCTCTATTTATGCCATTAAGCCAAAAATTTCTGCATTTGATAAAAAAACACGTGGACACCTATGTCACACGGGAGGAGTACCCGCATACAGTGCACGGGTATGGGTGCGGCCAATGTAGCACCGAGTACGGTCAACGTAACTGGGATCATTTTTGTCCATTTTCGAACTCGGTCAACTTTAACCGAGTCCAAAGTTGTCCAGTTTTTGAATTGAAAATTAAAAATCACTCTCTTTTCATGTTTTCATTTAAAATCTTCCATACAATGTTTCAAAAATTGATCCCTTCTCTATAACTTGTCTTAATAATGTGAACCATAACCATAGCGATGTCAATATATCTTGAAAGTGTAACTTGTTGCTCCTAATCTTGATGATGCGATGGAGAATCAAGAAAGCTTATATATTTGTATGTTAATTATTTCCATATTGTGTTTTAGGTCATGATTTATAAATATGTTATTCATTTTAAAATTTTTTGACATATATATATATATGTGTGTATGTGTCTGCATGTGTGTATAGCCGTACCCCCGCACTCAAGTTTTTTAAAAATGATCCATACCTGCACCCATGTGACATAAGTGGACAGATGTACGTCCTTGCAAATGAAAGAGTAACATGGTGAAAACTGAAAAGAGCTGCTCCTTATGTCGATTCTTTTAGGGTACTTCAGAACTCCTTTTTCGTTTCAAGATTGTTACATGCAATTGGCAAGTAACAAAGATTTGAAATGTCGGACAGGAAAATGCAAGCTATTCTTGCAAGGAATAAATTGAATACTTGCACATCTTATTTCGTTGAACAATAAATTACATGTTAAGAATGTCTTACAAAAGTGCATATAACAACTCATTCCAGGCATCTGGGACACCAGGCAAACACCAATGTATACAATCTGAACGGCTTACAGGATTTAACATCTGTTCACTAGAGAATGTCTCCCAAAATTTTCGGTAGATAGAAGGATGCCCATCCTTCCTATACTCAGATAGCTGAGTGATGTTTAGGACAGTAACTCTTGATCCCAGCCTGGCAAGAATGTTGTCAACCATACGCATGATGCGGGTATCAGATCCGCTTCCCCAGTAGTACTCTGTTGTTATAGGTGTTGTTTCATTGAAACAATTGCCACCAGTTTTTGGTCCCCATTCATGGCTCCTGCGCAAGACATGGATAAAATGTGGAGAAAAAAGTTAATGAAATAACAGTTGAACTGCCTCTTTTCAGTTCATATTAATCAATATAAGCATATGGCAGTGACGTGGATGAAAGTAGAAATGGATAGGAACATTGGGCTTTGTAACTTTCGAACAGATAATGGCCTATGCTGCATTTTTTTCATTCAAGAATGAAGAGATTTTGCAATTGACTGCACTAGGTCAAATTTCATATCTAGTGACATGGAATAAAATTAAAAATTTTCAATTAGGTAGGGTGCAGTATGACACTTCATAGAATTTGAAGGCAGTGTCACTGTTAACAATACATGAACTGCATACATTTTTATCAAAACGATGGTAGTTTTGGAAAAGCATTATGCAACTGTCATTCAAGCCCAAAAAACTGATTGATCAAATATACGTGTCAAATAGAGATGCATAAAGAAAGTTGCATTTGTTAACCTATATTTGAGAAGATTATATTAAGTCCCTTTAACCTTGGTGCTAATAATTTATGACTTCTTTGCAAATGAAAGAGGTAAGAAACCCTGCAAGCTTCAAAAGGCAACACAGGTGCTGATATACCTTGAGGCATTTGGGATACCTTTGTTAATGTAATGACAAGATTGGACCTAGTATGACAGTTATATCCACAAAACTACAACCCATAAACTATGTGCTCCAAATATGACTATTCCTTTGCTCAATGTAATTAATCCTTCCTATACAAGAAGAAAGAGAAATTGTTTATCCAATTATAGATAAGTTTATCCTTCTATAGACATGAATTTTGCCAGGGAAATGTTGTGTTTAATGGAAAGTAATGATTGCAACATCCGATGAGATATGAATCCGTGGAAAATACATACTTAACGAAGCAGTGTCGAGGGTATTGTAAAAGGGAACAAGCCAAGAAAGGACTTATACTTGTCTATCTAACAAATCTGTCCATACCTGCAGTCAAACTGAGTAGAAAAGAATATCTAGATCCCATCCCTAAGTTGCTCTTCTGAATGATATAGAGAAGAACACAAGATTGTGTGTGCAAATGACCTCATTAGATTCTGACTGTTAAGGCTTTTTTGTTCTTTACACAATCTAAGATTCTAGAGGTTCAAATCAAGAACTAATATAATGGACTAACCAGAGATGTGTTGGGGACATGGTAACAAAGAAAACTCGAGTCAACAGAGGACTTATATTTGAAAAGATCCACTCTTCCCATGTCCTTAATGCCAACTTCATGGCTTCCAAGCCTTCGGCTTCCTCACAGGCACCATCTTCAGCATTTTCCCATCTGCATTATACAAGTCATGTAAGCATGTAAAGTAAAGCTATTGAAGATATAAAATGCTTGGAGATGTTAGTTAACAAAATACAGAATAAGAATGCATTATTTCAGGCATCCAAGTAACCAATCCATCATTTTGGCAGAGCATAGTCGTACAAAATCCCAGGAGAACAATTTTATTTTTCACTTGGCTCATGGCTGTACTTTGGTGCGCCAAGCTATCCAGAAGAGCAACATGAGTTCAGAGTTTACTTTGCCCCATCTCCCAGATTTCTAGATAAGCATGTGCATTTCATCTGGAAAAAGACGAAAGCCAGAATATAAACTTACAAAAGCTTTATTTTGGTTCCACTTCTCCACCAAAGATATGAATTAAAAACGAGTATGTCTGCCTTTCCCCAGTGAGCTGCATGTTTGGCTATAGAATCAGGCCTGATAATCCGATTGCTTAGCCTATGTTTTACTGGATCATCAGAGTTAGACTCAACAAGCAAAGGAGCCCAGTAGAATTCCACGGAAGCGTTATATTCCTGTACAAACACATGCAAGGGAAAAAGAAGATGCTTTCAGAATACACTATTTTGTCAGCAAAATTTGGAACATAATCTTCTCCAAAGATCATACAGATAGTAAAAAAGACTACAAGGCTCAAGTTTACAGCGTTCATCCTTTTATTTTCAAGATGCCTCTCGAACATATTTTGTGGATAACTGATCTCTATGTGATCAGAGGAAGGTGTTCCCCAGCTCCAACTTTGACGTCAGTCTTCTCATATATGTTACAAAATGCCATCTCATATAAGTTACAAATGCCAGCTCTGTAAGCAGTTTTTTCCTCCTTTTTCGTGCCTTTAAGTTATTCAGGATAGTTTTCTTTAAAACATATCATACATGTTAGTTGTTTGTCCTTGCCGCCTAGACGTGGAGAGGGGACAGACTACCGAGTACCTTAGCCTTGAATATGGTGAGATGGGAATTGGGCGTCATATATTTCTGGTCTTTAGGTATAACGGACTGCAACAAACACACCATTGAAATCCATTGCCCACGATTCAGGGAATCTCCAACAAACACAAGTCTTTTTCCCCTAAGCTTCTCCCACATAGCCGTTGCATTCCACCTGGACAAAAAAGCAATATACTCAGAACCCATTTACAGTCGACGAGCTATCAGATATGTCACTCCCAAGATGCAAACATTTTTAAATTCTGACCTTTTCAAGTTGCACTTGTGGGGCTGCCACCTCCAATTCTGATAAACTGAATCCGGCCTGCCATGCTTCCGGCAGGCTAACTGATCCGACATATAAGGACAATCACGCTCTGAGTAAAGAGGATATGAAGCATTATCGAACACCCACTTCCCAGAAAATAGGTCACAGGTATTTGAATCCTCGGGCCGTTGATCTGCAAATTCGTCTGTGAAATCATCTGCACGAGTTTCCAAGCCAGAACGTTTGCCTTGTGCTCCGAGGCTGCGGTTCCGGATTGTAGGACACGCATTCGACCAGTCGAAAGCTCCACCTAAAAGTCCCAAAGCACCAGCATACGATCTCATCAGGTAAGAAACCAAAAGTATGTGGGCAGTAAAAGAACCTGGAGAAATCTCCACCTGAGCTGGTACTGGATCGATTCTCCGTTTTGCTCCGACCTCTATCGAGTGTGCTCACTGCTGATGACAGGCTCTCTCGAAGCCCACCTACCTTATCTTCCTGGATCCGTCTGATATTCTCGTTGTAGAGGAAAAACCCAACAAAAAAAACACAGACAAACACAGCAAAAACCGGAATTGGTCTCCCCTTCACAGTCTGCATGGTCTCTATTTTTCTTTCCCTTGCTCTAACTAACCTCCTCTTTCTCTTCTAAAGTACCCAACAAGAACCACAGACTATTCACCAAATTCTAAACCATGGGCAAGCATTATGTTCATCGGCCGACGCAGTAACTAAAGCAACTTCCATCGTTAAACCCTTAAAACCATCTAACAACAAAAAATTACAAAGGCCAAGACGGATATAAAGTATAAACCAACAAAACTGACCTTCCTTTTAGTGGGTTTTGGGTAACAACAAAGTTAAGATTCGTGACTACAGAAGAGAGAAAAGGAAAAAAGCAAGGAAGAGGAGAGCGTTTTCAAGCGTGAGGGACACAAGCAAAAGCACCAATAGAAGCAATGGCCATAGGAAGTTGAGGCAGAGCCGCAGAGAGCAACTGTCGGTGAGTGGATCCCACTGCCTGCAGAAGGCGCAACGGTGTGCGGCTTTCCTGCGGTTTGAGATCTGACGGAAGTTGCGGACGATGATCCTCAGCAGAAAGGTACTGGTGCTGAGGCGGCCCAGCACTTCCTCCGCAGCTCTGGTCATGGCCCTGTCTTGGTTGCTCATCTGCGGTGATACACTCGGTCAGGCTAGCAGCAACCCTCCATGTGCAGGTCCCACTGGCTGCTACACTGTTTTCGATTAGATCGGCTAGGATTGTATTTATTGCCCTTCTTTGTTTGTGTGCAGTTGATAATTGCTAGGCCATTTGTGTTCCCATAATCACGGGTGGAGCTGTGAGTATTTTAGTGTTGCCCTTTTCTGCGTTATTATAATCTTTATATGCTTAATAGTGGTTCCGATAATCTTTATGTCATTAATGGAGGATCCATCTGTCCCTGGAGTGAAGGACACCGCATCTCGGTAAGGTAAGCATTTACTACGGCAAATGTTTCATTGACAAGTTTTTAAATGAGGGGTCAAATTTATTTGCCATACCTCTCCCTGGGGCCCCCATTAGAATACCTGGTACTAAATAACCGGGCATCAAAATGCTACGTATTTAGTATTTTTTTATGAAGGTTTTGTTCCACCTTCTACATACCCCATTTTGTTTGATGTCGTTTAAAGCATTTTAGTTCTATACATGTTCCATGTTTGTTTATGCATGAAACTAAAATACCACCTCAACTGATTGTCAACAAGAATTATCTTATTGCATACTTGAATAAGCACACACAGTTCATCAAGTACCCAACCACATGGATCAGAATTCGAGCCGCTTTGACATTTGCTCATTCAAATCCAATATGTATAGCAACTTAAGAACCTTCTTGTCTCTTTTTGAGATCCAGTACATAAATCTAATACATAGATTTTGAATTTATAAAAACCACTGTAGTCATCAGCTACCTTTTTCAGATGTTCTTGCTAATCATATAGTCAAATTTCGATTTTTTGTGAGTAACCAGCATCAAGATAAAACTCATGAATCTTAACTGGAAAAGGAAACGGCATGGACCATGAAAAATTAGTCCTTAAATAGCTCAAAAACTGTCAAACCATCAAACTAAGAAAAGGTTAATAACATAGACTTGCACATTAGAATGAAACATGAAAAGGATACCCAAATGGAGAAAAAGGCATTCTCGAAACAAAAAAAAAAGGTAAAAAGATGGTTGATAACATAAACAGTTATGAGAGCGAAAAACCGAGAAAATATATGGCATAAAGATTTAGAGAGAATCCCAACAGAAAGACACACAATGAAATGCTTGGAAAGAGAACACGAGAAATCAATGAGAACTACAAGTCAAGAAATTGGCAGTATGATGGAATGGTGATAGGAGGAAGATGCAGAAGGGAGGGAGGGAGACACATAAGGGAAACAAGGAAGGGAGGGAGGTACAATGGAAGGGAGACATGGAAGGGAAGGAGGGAGACAGAAGGAAAAGGAGAAAGGGAAGAGGAAAGAGGAGACAAGGAAAGAGACAAAGGAGATGGAGAAGGGCTTTTCCAATGGTCAACCAAATGGTCCTAGCTATAAAGTTCCACCTGTTTAGGTGGAACTTTAATGCGGGTATTAAAGTGAAGTAACCAGTGTGTCGCAGCAACAACATTTCAATAGCAGCGTGAAGAGGCAGCACTTGTGACAAATAGAGGAGAAAATGAAGAAGCAAGAGAGAAAAAGATTTCCGAGTTTGCTTCTGGGAGGTGCAACTTGGTTAATCAACAATCAACCATTAGATGAACAGAAGCTGGGATATTATAGTCCGCCTCCCAGAATTTCCCAAATCCCAACTATGGTTATAGCAGGGAGAATATATGGTAAGATTGTAAATGGTTACGAAAGGAAGGATAGGGCTCAGGGCACTGTCCAACATCTCCCACTTGGCCATGAGACTGTCAGTTTGCATCCACTATATGTGAGTTTTTTTTATCTTTTGTTATGTGGTTTTTCATAATTGGTTTGTCCATCGTAACTTGAATTTAATTCACGGTTTGTAGCCGAGGTTTTCCATTCAATAGTTTTTCATCGCAATCTTTCATATATATCTTAGCCCTATATGGGCTACGTGCTTGGTAAACAAGTCTTCAAATGTTCTCTTAGTTAGGGGATCTGCTACCATATCATTGGTAGCAAGTATTCAACTAAAATTTTATTTTTCTCAATTATTTCATGGACATAATGGTATTTCACCATTATATATTTACTCTTTGAGCTAACAGCTCCATTTTTCATAAGTGATATTGCTGCCTGATTATCACAATATAGTTGAATTGGTTCATGATCAATATCTAATTTCAAGTCTTTCAAGAACCAATTTATCTATATAGCAAATGTAGTTGCAACATTACATGCTACATATTCTGCTTCTTATGTGTGCTGAGCAACACATCCCTATTTCTTACAGGACCATGCTATCGCTCCACCTCCAAAGAGAAATACATATCCAGATGTGGACTTACTGTCATATTTACAACTAGCAAAATCTGCATCGGTATAGCCAACTAAGGTTAGCTCATTCGCTTGATATGACAATTTCAGTCCTTTAGTTCCTTTAATATATCGAAAAATTCTTTTAACTGCTTGTGAGTAAGGCCAACTAGGATTATTTTGGTAATAATTTACAAGAATGACAGGAAAACTTATGTCTGGTCTTGTACAAAACATTAGATACATTAAACTACCAACAGCCTGGGCATAAGGAACATTTAATTTCTATTGTTTTTTTCCAGGACAATTGCTCCTGCTTAGATTTGCTCCTTTGGCTATGGGAGTTCCAACTGGTTTGCAATCTTGCATTCGAAATTTCTTCAAGGTATAATCAATATATCGTTATTGGCTCAAACTCAGAATTTTCGAGTATCTATCTTGAGTGATCTTTATTCCTAATATGTAAGATGCTTCACCCATGTCCTTCATTTCAAAGTTCTCATTCAACAAAGTCTTTGTTTTGGATATCATATCATTATCGTTTCCTGTCAACAGAATGTCATCGACATATAATGATATGATACAAAAAGACTCCCACTTTTCTAGACATATACACATGGGTCTAGCTGATTCACTACGTAGCCAAGCTTTGTAATTGCCTTGTGAAAAACAAAATACCACTATCTAGTTGACTGCTCCAAACAGTATAATGATTTATGCAGCTTGTAAACTTTGTCTTCATTTTCTTTAACGACATATCCCTGCGGTTGAGTCATATATATGGTTTCCTTTAACTCACCATTTAAGAAAGCAGTTTTCACATTCATCTAACAAACAACCAAGTCACAAAAGGTTGTGATAGCCAAAATTATTCTGATTGCTACAAACTTTACCACCGGTGAATAAGTTTCTAAGTAATCAATTCATTCCTTTTGGGAAAAACCTTGCACCACCAGTCTTGGTTTAAATTTCTCGTCTGTTCCGTTAGCTTTATATTTTTTCTTTAGCACTCATTTGCACCTAATGGGTCTTCTATCCTTAGGAAGATCTACTAGTTCCCAACTTTTATTCTTTTCTATAGATTCGATTTCTTCATCCATAGCATTTACCCAATCTAACGTTTCATACAAGTTTATCGCTTCTGGCATATATTAGATTGTCGGACATTACTTCAAGAGGGTCCTCTCTGCAAGCTATACATAATAATAACTCAAATATGAATGAGGAGCTCCAAATCTTTTATGACCTAACAAAGTCTGAGATAATGAGGTACCCTGATCAGTTGGTTCATTACCTAACTGTTCCTCAATCGGTTCGTTACTAAACTGTTCCTCAGACAATTCATGTTCAGTTGGTTCATTACCAAACTATTCTCCAATCGGTTCACTACCAAACTGATCATCTGAATAAATCAGATCCTCCAACAAATCGTTATGATTTCCCATTGGATTATTGTCTTTGTTATTGAGTTCTTCTAGGAACTCAAAATCTCTACTTTCTATAAGCCCCATAATAGAGTGATATAATTAGGGGTGGGCATCGGGCCGGGTCGGCCCGTTGGGCCTGAAGCCCGGGCCCGGCCTGAAATATTGTCGGGTCGGGCCGGACCACCAAGAATCAGGCCCAGCCCGGCGGCCAGTTTGGCGACGACGACGGCATCTCCTCTCCAGCCAGGGGCGTGGATGCTCGAGGCGGCGACGACGACGACATCTCCAGCCAGGGGCATGGGAGCTCGAGGCGGTGACGACGACGACATCTCCAGCCAGGGGCGTGGACTCGAGTTGGGTGAAGTGTGCTTGTGGGTGAAGCCAGCCAGGGTTGTGGACTTGTGGGTGCTTGAGGCGGAGGAGAGCCAAGGCGCTCGAGCAGATGCAGCAGGAGCAACGGTGGTAGGAGGAGGCGGCGGCGGAACGCAGGGAAAGGGGAGACGGAGGAGGGTTCAGTGCAGGCGAGGCCGACGACCGCCTTCTCTCTGCCATGCCTCTTCTTCCACGGCGTTAGGGGGAGCGGAGAGGCCGAGAAAGAGGGAGAGGGGGAGGGGAAAGGAGGAGGAAGAGGGATTGGCCGAGAGGGGGAAAGGAAGGAGGGGGAGAGGAGGAGGGAGACGGGAAGGGAGAGGGGGAGCGGTCGAGCGGAGCTGCGGAGAGGGAGAGGTCAGAGGAGGAGGGGGAGGGAGAGGGATACAGAGGACATGAGGGAGGAGGGGGGCGGGGCTGCGGGAGGGGCCGAGGGGGAAACTGGCCTGCTGGGCCGCCGCCGGGCCGGCCTATCAGGCCCGGCCCCGGCCCGCTTCCACTGTCGGGCCCGGCCCAAACCCGGCCCGGCGGTGGCCCGGCCCGACGCCCACCCTTAGATATAATATGTAGTCTTTGAATCTTTTTGGATATTCAATAAACACACATCTTACTAATTTGTTATCTAGTTTATCTGTTTTTTGAACTAAAATTTTCACATGTGCTATAGATCTCCATCTCTTGAGATGTCTCAAGTCTGGTTTCACACCCGTCCATTTTTCATAAGGACTGGTTGGGACTGCTTTATAGGGCACTCAATTTATTGTATATTTAGATGTTAACATAGCTTCACCCCAAAAAACTTTGGGTAATTGTGCACGTGCTAACATGGATCTCACCATGTTCAAAAGGATTCTGTTACGCCTCTCAACGACACTATTTTGTTGCGGTGTCCTAAGCATTGTTCTTTGCTTATTAATTCCATGGTCTTTGCAATGTTTGAGGAATTCATTTGATGTATATTCACCTCCTCGATCAGACCTTACAACCTTGATATTTTTTCCAAGTTGTCTTTCAACTTCAGATTTATATTCTTTGAATTTTTCAAGTGCTTTTGACTTATATTTAATAAGATAAATATAACTAAATCTTGAGAAGTCGTCAATAAAAATGAAGTATAACTTTCCAATGTGTGCTTGGACTCTAAAAGGTCCACAAATATCGGTATGGATTATTTTCAATAGATCAGTGGCCCGAATTACTTCAGATGGAAAGAGTTTTCTTGCCATCTTTCTATACAAACACGACTCGCATTTTACAAAATTATTTACATTCATGTCGAGTATTATATATTAATATGCTAGAATCTTCATCTTGTTGATGCTTACATGGCCTAATCTTTTATGTCATAAGTTTGTACTCACACTCATTGCACAGTTTATATAAGCAGAACTGGAAGCTTTATTCATTTCACTAAGTTTGAACATACCATGTTCTTTTACATATTTCCCATCAAACATGATCCTCCCATGTTTTCCCACTGTGACTTTCTCCTGAACAAAAAATACTTCAAACTTTTCCTAGTCAGAGCAGGAACATATACTAGATTCCTCCTCATAGAGGGAACATACAATACTTCAATAATAATGACACTGGTGCCCCCAACATTTAGTTGATATGACCTAACTCTCATGACATCACAATATGAATTATAACCCATATAAACTTTTTACATTCCTGGACTCACGTCATCCATACGAATTAAGCCTTCTTTTGTTTTTGCAATGTGACGTGGTGCCCTAAGTCACCAGGTGCGGCAAAAATGGACCCGCACTCGCGTCGACACGATGCGGTGTGTGTGCGAACCAGATTCGCACCTAAACCGCACCTACTCAAGGAGGTCGCACACAAACTGCACTGGTATGGATAAAGGGCAGTAGGGAGAGAGAAAGTGTGGGAGAGAGGGCGGCAGGGAGAGGAGAGAGAGTGCAGGAGAGAGGGCATGAGAGCTTGCCAGAGTTTGCCTGAGTAAGAGAGTGCAGATAGAAAGGGGAAACAGACAGAGAGCTCGAAACAGAGGAAGAGGGACGACTCGAGAGTTCGGGACAGAGGGAGAGAGACAACACGCTTTGGGGGAACAGGGAGAGCAAGGTTGAGGGGGACTGAAGACGATGAAGAGAGGGCGAGTGAGGCGCGTGAGATGAAGAGAGTGTAGACAGAGAAGGCTCGGGCGAGACAGGGTGAGAAGGAAGGGGGAAACAGATGGGAGAGAAAAAAAAACCTAGTTACCCTAATCGCCGCCGCACCTCACCGCCACCGCCGCCGCTGCTCCTTCCTCCACCTTCTTCTTCTCTGCATTGGATGCTCACTGTAGAATGAGAGTGCAACGAATAGGGAGACAAAGAGGAAGCAGAATGAGAGGGCAACGGAAAGGGAAACAAAGAGGAAGAGGAATGAGAGGGCAACGAAAAGGGAGACAAAGAAGAAGAGGAGAAGGGGAACCCGCGTCGGGTCCTAATGGCCTTTGTGTGAACTTTGGTATGCTATCGCCTATCGGATATTACTTGCCCCTGCCTGATAAATAAACTCTGGATCAGATATTGAGTCAAATATAAACTCTGGATGGGATCAGATGTTACTTATTGAAGCAGATATCTAAGTTTGGATATTTGTTTGGATCTCATATAATATATATTATATATAATGTTTACAATTTTTTGTCATATATATTTATATATATTAATATATTATAATAATAAATTAATAATCATAATAATAAATACCGTCGCAGCACTGCCACACCTAAATTTTTTGAGATGTGTCGTACCGGCACCCACACCCGCAACTTGCACCTAGGTGACATAGGTGGCGCCCCTGAATCAACCCACCAATCAGTTAGACCTCAATCTTTTAGAGATGTGATTGTGCTCATTTGTGATATTGAGTGTAAGTAAATGCATGGATGCATTGATCAAGATGAATGAAAGAAAAATGACTCATTCCTACCACAACATTTATCTAAAGCATTCATATCACAACATAAAGTTAGGATTTTTGTTTTTATAGTTATCATATATAAGAAAGAATAGTTTTTGAAAATGGATTGGGGTTGTAGACCCTCAAGCATAAATCCAACATTGGGTCATTACTTGAGTTGAAGTCTTAGTAAAGTCGGTAAATGAAAATGATCTTGAAGAAGAAAATGTCCAAAAGAATGCAAAAGATGAGATATATGATTGTGAGAAAATATAGAAAAGGGGAGAGAGAAAGAGGTCTTGAAGATCACAAAATCAAAGATTTAAAAGAAAGAGAGATATGCATTCATATACATATATATGTATATATATGTATATCTAATATGTGTAGATACATATATGTAAGTTTATGAAAATGAGGTTTGAATTTAAATAGAGAAAAAACATGAAACTTTCGAAAGAAAGGGAGAAAGAAGGAGATAAAGAAGATGCACATACATGTGTATATACCACTACATATACACTTATATGGAAACTCGTAAAAATAACATTGACTTGAATAGAAAGAGAGATTTTAAAGGAAAAGAAATGGAGAAATATATATATATACATGTGTGTGTGTGTGTGTGTATATATATATATATAAAATTTGTAGATGAAGGCATTGGACTTGAAGAGAGAAAAAGATTCTAGAGAGAGAAAGTAGGAGATTCATATCTATATATGCATTCATATTGATACGAAAATTTGTAAAATGAAATATGTAAACATAGAGAGGGAATGGTAAAAATCATCATGTGCACACATATGTATATACATGTATGTCTTCATGAGATTAAAGATAAGTTAAAACATTCGACTTCAAGTTTGATGTAGGCCGAAGGGGAGCTTGGACTCATGCAAGATTCTAAGCTAAGTCTCCAAAGCCATATTAGAAATGATTCTTTTGAAAATATTTTAAAAAACATAAACATAAAACATAGTTATTTCATTGGTTGTAAGGGAATATGTTTCTTCCACCATTGGGTATGGAAGAAACTCAAACCACACGATAGAGCGCTCATTAGGATTCTCAATTGGGTGATTAAAAGGAAACTAACGTGAAATGACATGAAAATGCACTTTAATTTGTACAAAATCGTGAAGGTTTCTTCTCGGGTTGGACAAACTCTAATATCAAAATTAACATAAGAATAAAAAGATAAAGAACTCCAAACTACACTCTCATTCTCACCGTACATTCACATGTAAATGGAAAACTAAGCAACCATGCATGGATAGTATATAGATAATATTCAATTATGAAAAAGAGAGAGAGATAGAATGAGAGAGAGAGAGAGAGAGAGAGCATGATGGAGAGAGGGAGAGAAAAAACATGATGTAGAGAGAGAGAGAGAACATGAGGTAACTATGAAATGATATATCATCTCATCTTTCCATGCTCCCGGTGCACTCGAGCATAGCCTCTTGTCTCTAAAATAAAGATTGAGTACTATCTCCTTTGGCCATGGGGAGATGAAGATGAGAAGAAAATGAAGACAATGTCATATTTAATAGAAAACATGATTTAAGCATGAAATGAAAGATCATCTCATCTTTCCATGCTCCCGGTGCACTCGAGCATAGCCTCTTGTCTCTAAAATAAAGATTGAGTACTATCTCCTTTGGCCATGGGGAGATGAAGATGAGAAGAAAATGAAGACAATGTCATATTTAATAGAAAACATGATTTAAGCATGAAATGAAAGATCATCTCATCTTTCCATGCTCTCGGTGCACTCGAGTATAGTCTCTTGTCTCTAAAATAGAGATTGAATGCTCTTTCATTTGGCCATATGGAGATGAAGATGAGAAGAAAATGAAGAGAATGCTATATTTAATAAAAAACATGATTTAAGCATAAAATGAAAGATCATCTCATCCTTCCATGCTCCTGGTGCACTCGAGCATAGCCTCTTGTCACTAAAATAGAGATTGAGTGCTATCTCCTTTGGCCATGGGGGGATGAAGATGAGAAGAAAATGAAGACAATGTCATATTTAATAGAAAACATGATCTAAACATGAAATAAAAGATCATCTCATCTTTTCATGCTCCTGGTGCACTCGAGCATAGCTCTTGTCTCTAAAATAGAGATTGAACGCTATCTCCTTTGGTCATGGGGGGATGAATATGAGAAGAAAATGAAGACAACAACAAGAAGACTATATTCAAGAAAAAGAGATGGCAATAATAACAAGAATATATTTATGAATAGAAAGAACAACCACAACAATAATATATTTAAGAAAAGAAAAAACACGATTTAATCATAAAATGAAATAACCTCTCCTCTCATGCTCTCGGTGCACTCGAGCATAACCTCTTGACTCTAAAATAGAGAGTAAAAGTTATCTCATATAGTCATTGGGTGATGAAGAAGATGAAAGAAAATAGGAGAAAAATGAAAGGGATGATGATTACATACCTCTAAATGAGAAATGACTTAGGAAAAATGAACAACCATGCTTGAAATAATTTTGAACTCACCTTGAATGAAGTTCCAAGATGATGAAGATGTGTCCTCCAAAGATCTTTGGTGCTCCCTTGAAGAGTTGTAGCTTGCTTCAAGTTGGAGAGAAATGGAAAGAGAAAGAGGGAGAGGGAGAGAGCTCAATAGAAACTCTAAGTCTTCAACTTTGAATACACTAGAGTTTCTCCCAAGGGCCAACTCTTGCTGAAGATTATGGAAATGATGAGTATTTATAGAGGATTTTGGAGCAAAAATCCAAAATTTGAATTTTTTTGAATTTCACCTCATTTTCATCTGAATTTTACATAATTTTGAATTATTTGTATTTTATTTAAAGAAAATAGGTTTTGACTAAGTGAGATTGGCCCTTATGCTTGCAAATACCCCTTTGGGGTGTGGGCAGGGCTAATGCCCACCCAAAAATGCCAAAATCACCCCTCAAAGAGCGGTTTTTTTCACACACAAAAAAAAAAAGAAAGGGGGTTCCCGACGCTGCCAAGCCCAGCAGTGCCAGACGCTGAGGCGCATAGCTCGCAACGCACTGCCGCGGGCCTCAGCAACGCAGGCGATCGCATAATGCGATCGCGCATGCGGGGAGATTGCGTTATGCGATGTGCAATCGCGCACGCACGAGTTGTGCGATGTGCAATCGCGCATGCACGAGTTGTGCGCTGCGCGGTCGCACGACTGCGTGTCGTGCGGCGTGGACAACCCTCTTTTAAAAAAAAAACTTTAAATAAAATGACATTAAAATGAATAAGATAAAATATCATAAAACTTTTTTTATTTAAAATATGTAGAAAACTGACTTTTTGTTATAAAAGAGTGGTCGGCTTCGTTTCAAGTTTCAAAACATATTTTGGTGTGAGGATGAAGCATAAAACGGGGAGAGGTTTGTGCACGTGCGCGTGACGCTTATAGCACCAGACTTTGTCGTTTTGAACTCGATTTTGGATTTTAAATTTCAAATGCTCGATTCGGATTTAAAATTGAGTTTTGGATCTGAAAGTTGGATCTTGGATTTGCGTCTTGCGTTTAAATTTGGGTTCGCGCTTGGGTAAAATAACATAGTTTTTCTTTTTTGAAAAAAATTGGGGGTGATTACAATCATATATTCAATGCATTTTCATTTTAAAAATCAGATACATTGGATTCAAAATTCGGATTCATGGATTCTAACATGAATATAAAAATCGAATTTGGGTCAAATTCAGATTGTAAAATTGGATTTTAAATTCAGAATCAGATTCGGATTGTGATTGTGATTAAAAATGTTTTCATTGCATTGGGGTGCAAATTCGGGTTTATTAGAGAGGCCTTTTATACAAGTGGAGCCCCTTATTAAAAAGGCGCTACTGTGCCACTCTCTAACACCACCGATAGACTACTGAAGATTAAAAAGGCGCTAATACATTTAATAGAGTGAGTAAACTTCGATGCTCCATGATAGATAGCTTCAAAACAAGCTTCTTTGCCTATTTTTCGGTCATTATGGTAACAGCAATAGCAAAAACATGATATTTACTATTAGTTTTTCAACTAGTGACTAGTTTGACTGGGCACCAATCATCCGACTTAGCTTCTCCTGCAGCAGTGGGGCTGCTAATGACTGGACAACCCAAACTCTGGAAGATTTTGAAAGGCCATATTATAGCGGTGAGCTTTGTCACTGGTATAGGTTTTTTTTTTTAATATTTTTTTTAACAAATCGGAGGAGAAAAAAAAAAAGATGCTGCAAAGGGAGGACCGGCAGTAACGGATGGCCGCCCAAAAACCCTAATTCATTATATTGAGACATATTTTTATATTTTGGACAACTCTGTTCTCTTGAACACAAAGTGCCATTAATAAACAAGAAAACACAAGCTTAATTAGAACATGTTATAAGCCAGATTCAAACACACTTTTTAATCTTAACACCATCACAAAAGTTATACACCTTCTTGGATCATGTACAACCAGTGGCGGAGCCACATGGTGTCTGGTGCTCACAAAGTTTATTTATTTTTATGTTAATAATTTGATATGTTTGATTGTTTGTATATATAAGTGCCCCTAAAAGTGTTAAATTTATTAAATTGGTGCCCCCTCCACCCAAAATTTCGGGCTGACCCCCTATTCAGTACAACTTGTCCTTTAATAACCAAAATTGATGCCTTATCAAATCCTTTGGTGAATAAAATATAAATTGACAACTTAACATCCTCTTCAACCATGACATGGCTCGATCCCTTTTTGAATTTTCGATCCACCTCAATATGTTTTCTGTGACTGTCATGGATCGGATTATACAATGTTGATGCCGCTCTGATTATCGCACAACATACGGTAAAGATCGAGCAACACTATCCCAAGTCACTTAAGAAATGCCGAATCCATGTAACTTTGGTTGTTCCTGCTGTCATTGATCTATATTGAGCAAAGATTTTGCCCAATAAAAATACAATATTTGGAGATGGATCTTCTTTCAAATGTCCCTAGCCTAATATGCATCAATATAGGTGACAAACTTATGCCCTTTTCCGTAGCATTCCTCCTATAAACAAATTCATCGCATGCAGTCCCTTTTAAGTACCTCTGTCCATGTATTAATGGGCATATTACTGTCATAAAGCATACTCATGGCACTCTCAACAGTCTGGCAGGGGCAGACATAAGTGGGGTCTTCCTAGGCATATGCCTCTAGAGTCACTCTGAAATGACAATTTGACAGTTGGATTTGGGTGTACCTGAGTCCAGTTATATGAGACAGCCCTACGAGACTCGGGTCACTGCCCTATAGACCTACATGGACCTGGATGTTAACTATGTATTTAGTGTCTCATGAAAAAAACATTTCTAGCTCCACCCATGTACTGTACTGTGGTTATGGTGCATTCAATTCACCAATTCAAAAAGTTATTTTTCTTCCTGAAGGTGGAACTACATTGCACGGCGCAAGTTCTTTTAATAAAAGGTTGGAATTTTATCTCTCTTTCTCTCACTAATTGCTAGACCCATCAAAATGATTATGTTTTGTATGATCTAACAATATAAATATGATCTCAAGAATGTTTTGACGAAAAATTATGCTAAATTAGTTTGGGTTTAATTACTTAATATTTTTATAGTAATCAGAAAATGAAGAGCGGTCATATAACATCAACCTTTTCGTAGTAGAAAATCAATATTAATTTTTCAATAAAAACAACTTCAATAAATGCATTTTTTAACATATTACGATATTAATAATTTATTTAGACTATTTTTTGACAAGAATTTCGGAGGTTGGTTTTTGTTTTTGATTTAAGTGGTATGGGATAATTCCAATATATAAGAAAGAGAGAGAGAGCCGATAAAATGAGAATCTATACCAAAATTTGGGGACAAGAAGTCCCCCAGTTACAATAACAAATGCAAAACAGAAGAAAAAAGATGAAAGACACAATACAACGCACAGTAAAACAAAACAAGAGGGGTAGATTAGGGCACCACGTGGAGAGGATCCTACAATTAGGAGAGGATCCAACCTCCAGAGGTTCTTCTTTCCAAGGTGTTCTTGGTGGGAGATTAGGGCACCGTGTGGAGAGAGAAGCTCTGAGGCATGGAGATTAGGGCATCACGTGGAGGAAGGAACGCTCGGCGGAGAACCCCCGGCACTCGCCGGGGGGATGGAACCTGGAGGCAAGATGGATATCGACTGGGAGGTTGGATCCTCTCCTCTCGACCAGCGTGGAGAGAGTGGAAGGAAAAGTCATGAGGAGAGCAGCGTAGGGCATCATGTGGAGAAGGGGAAACTCAGCGGGGAACCTCTGGAGCTCGCAGGGGGGATGGAACCACGCGGGTAGAAAAGTTATGAGGTAGTGTGGAGAAGGGGAAACTCAGCGGGGATCCTCTGGAGTTCGCAGGGGGGATGGAACCACGCGGGCAGATGGATCTTGATAATACGGGCGAATTTCCAGAGTTGAAGAGCGCTGTTGGAGCAGCCATGAGGAGCGGAGCTATGTGCGACAACCTTCACCGGAGCGGAGTGGAAGCAGCTAGCGGTAAAATGATTATGCAGCAGGGGGAAGGTGTCGCTCATGCCATCCCTCAAGGGAATGGATTAAAAGGATGGGTCGGCGTTGTTGCTGGGAATCAGGAGCCAGACTTTGAGGGCTGCCCGACAGTGACTATTGACAGAACTAGGGATGAACCTACGGTGGTTTTCCCTGTTGAAGCGTATCATAAGATGGAGGAGCAATATCGGTTCGCAGCGGTAGCTGGTTTCTACGGATGCAGATCGAACACGAGCATGGATTACAGGTATGTTTTCCATGCCTTACGCAAGCTATGGATTAATATTAACTGTCCAAAATTTTCTGTTATTGGGAATTGGAGATTTTTGGCGAGGGTGAGCTCTGGGGAAGAGCTTAGGGAGGTACTTTGCAGAAAATGGGTGGTAGGGGGTCGTTTTCTGATTACTAGCCGATGGAAGCCAGGTACAGAGCTACGTCTGAATAAGGAGGAATCGATTCCCTTGTAGATTTGACTTCCTCAACTCCCAGTTCTGTTCTGGAATTCCTATAGCTTTAAAGCCATCGCTCAAGGGATGGGTGCTTCTTTTATTAGAGAAGATAAATGCACAATGCACAGGGATAAACTGAGTTTTGCTAGGGTGTGCATTGATGTCCCTCTCAATTTCAAACTGGTTCCCAAAATCACAATTGTAGTCAGGAGAAATAAGATATCTCAAGATGTGTTGTACGAGTCTAGGGTTCGATATTGCAGTGCGTGTGACACTATCTCACACTACGAGGCTGCTTGTAAGAATAAGGGCAGTGCAGTAACTATAGATGTTGAGGAGCAAGCCTGGAGTAAAGTACTGGTCATCAAAAAACCTAAAGGAGGGTTACAGAGAAGCGAACCTCGAGGGAGGGAACCACAGGGCAACAGATTTTCTTCACTTGGTAGTCAGCTTCGGAATGAAGAAAGGAATGACGATCAAACTACTCTAGGTCTGAAAATTATGGCGACTTCTAATTTGGGAGATGGGGGCTCACAACAGAAGAACTTAGGGAGAGGAGGTGATAATGAGTGTAATAAGTTTAATAATAGATGGATGAAAGTGGGGAAGGATTCTTCACAAGGTGCTCGAGAGAAAGGAAAGCCTATAAACGCTGAAGAAGGGATTTTTAATCCTTTTCTTAGTCATCAACAGATTGCAGTGAACAGGCTAGGAGAGCAAGCATCTCCAGTGAGGTTCATGTTCGCAGCTGGGTCTAAGGAATCTTCCTTCGATAAGGAGAAGCATCATAATTTCAATATGAAGGAGGGGACTCATCAGGGTCCGGCCTTCGAGAGCAACCAAGTTGAGGTAGCTGACAAGCCAACAGGCCTGCATTGGTGAAAGTATTCAGTTCGAATATTAGAGGCCTTGCTAAGAGGCCTGCGCAGCAAGAGTTGAGTCTGATTTTCAACAAGTTTAATCCCTCCATTGGGTTTGTTCTTGATACGATGATTACCCGACATAGGATGCAAGTTATTATAGAAAGATACCACAATTATAGATTTGTATCAAATGCTGAAGGTACGGACAGTGTGGTTAGAGTTTTATGTGTTTGGAAAGAGAAGGAGATGGAAGCTTCTTCTTTGGTGGTTGATCAAAATTAAGTTGGTATATCTTTTTTTAGCTTAGCTGATGACA
Organism: Nymphaea thermarum; assembly: GCA_011799765.1. Classification (NCBI taxonomy): domain Eukaryota; kingdom Viridiplantae; phylum Streptophyta; class Magnoliopsida; order Nymphaeales; family Nymphaeaceae; genus Nymphaea; species Nymphaea thermarum. Next base: position 30,703 of record JAANDH010001097.1, read on the forward strand.
AAGTCTTTGTCATTTTTCGTGTATACCTACCACCCAGGTTTGGGGAAAGGCTGCAAAGCCTGTATAAATTAGAGGCCCTTGTTGCGAGAGTTGAAGGACCGGTTATGTTAATTGGTGATTTTAATGCCATGTTGAGCAGTCGCCACAAGTCCGGTTCTTCACCTTTAGCTGCATTCTGCATATCTTTCAATTGTTTTGTTTACGCTTGCAGGCTAAAAGAGGTTGAAGACAATAATAAGAGGTTTACATGGTCGAATCATAGGCAGGGGTAAGACTCAATGCAGTGTAAACTGGATTGGTGCATGGTTAACAATAAGTGACAAAATGTTTTTGGTGGTGAGGGCAAACTTAATGTTCAGACGTCCGCTACTTCCGATCATAGTGTGCTTTTATATCATACCAAGGACACAATTGATGACTCACGAGGTCAGAAGTTGTTTAGGCTCTTCAAGCCTTGGCTGTTGGATAGGGAAGGAAAAGAAGTGATGCAAGAAGCTTTGAGAGGGGAGGTCCGGGGGTGTCCTATGATGTGTCTCCTTTTTAAGCTTAATCACCTGTGAATGGCTCTCTTAGATTGGAATAAGCATTCGTTTAGTAATCTTAGTGATAACATCGCTATCCTTCAAAGCTGGCTAGAGGGTTGTAGGGAGTGTATGGAACAAGGTATTGAAGGTGTGATTGATGAGGAACACAGGGTGAGGAAGCAACTCAGGCTCTTCTTATGGAGGAGGTAATGTGGAAACAAAGATCACGTATTTGTTGGCTTGCGGAGGGAGATAAAAACACTTCCTTTTTTCATGCGATGGCAAAATCTAGGCAAGCTAAACAGAAGATTAGATGTATAGAAAGTGATGGTACTGAATATGTTTAGAGTGGACAGATTCTTGAAGTGTGCACTGATTATTTTCGAAAGGTATTAGCTACGGAGGAAGCAGAAGGAATACTGTTTGATGGTATTGATAGTCTACCTAAGGTCACAGATTTGGAAAATGATTAGCTTTTAAAGCCTATCTTAAAGGAGGAGGTGTCTGCAGCAATGCGGAGTTTAGATAAGGATAGTGTTGCTGGTCCTGATGGTTTCCCTAACTACTTTTGTCAAGAGTGTTGGGCGATGGTTAGCACTGATGTGGTCAAGGCAGTGAGAGACTTCTTCTCTTCAGGGAAAATAGTGAAGAGTGTTAATGAGACTATGATTTGTCTAATTCTCAAGAAAGATAACTCTAAGAAAGTAGATGATTATAGACCTATCTCTCTTTGCAACACTATATACAAAATCATCACGAAGGTTATTGTTAATAGAAGGAGGTCCATTCTTGGACATATTATCAATGTTAACCAAGCAGCCTTTTCGAAAGGGAGACACATACATGACAATATTTTGTGGATGAATGAGACCATTAACTCTAAAGACTTTTGGGATAAAAGAGGTTGTTGTTTAAAGCAGGACTTGATGAAAGCTTACGATAGAGTCTCATGGGATTTCTTAGCCAATAGTATGAAGCTTTTAGGCTTCCATCCTAGATGGATTGCTACTATTATGCAATGCATTACCTCGGTGTCCTTTAGAGTCCTTGTGAATGGAAGGATGGGTGAAAAATTCTATGGGAGGCATGAGCTGAGACAAGGTGATCATTTGTCCCCTTACCTCTTCCTTATTGTCATGGAGATGTTTAATCGCCACCTCACCAAGAAAACGATTAGAAAAAACATTCTTCTTCCCAAAATTCGTTGTATGAAGCCGAAGGGTTGTGCTATGATGTTTGCAGAAGATGTGATTATGTTGGTTAGGGCCATCAGGGGAACCATTAACACTATCAAAGTTTTTTTGGAGGATTTTGAACGTTTTGCTGGAATGAATGTGAATAAGCAAAAGTTTGAGATTTTTGCTAAAACCATGGTCGACTATCAGACCAGTGAAATTCAAGGGATCTTACAATGGACTAATGGAGACCTCCCTTTGGAGTAGTACCTTGGGCTCCCCTTGTTTTTGCGTAGACTTACAGAAGATCTTTGCCTGCTCCCCTTGTTTTTGGGTAGACTTACAGAAGATCTTTGCCCGCCACTCCTCACTAAGGTGGAGAAGAGATTGGCTGGATGGAAGGCTCTGTTATTATCGTACGCGGGTACGCTTTGTCTCATTAGGTATGTTCTGATGACCTTACCTTAATATTGGACGATGGCTTTTAGATTGCCTAAAGTCGTAATAAAGAAAGTACAGCAAGCATGTATCAAATTTTTTATGCAATGACGAAGAAGGCGCTAGACACATGCATCTTGTTAACTGGGATCGGATGTGCATGCCTGTTGAGGAGGGCGGAGTTGGTATTCGAAGACTGGAGGAAGTGAATAGAGCGATGCTAGCCAGTCGTTGTTGTCGGCTTTTGATCAGTGGGGACCCTTGGGCAAACCTTCTTAAAGAGAAGTATTTGAGATATCACAATATTTGGACATTCAAAAGAGCTACTAACCAGAGCTGGGGTTGGAAAGGTCTGCGATGGGGGTGGAGCTGGATTCAAAACAAAGTTGAGTGGAGGCTTGGAAATAGAGAACACATCAAATTTTGGACTGATCGCTGATCGAGGCAGGTACTCCTCACTAGAGCTGATGGAAGCGGCTATGGGTTGCATTGGAAGGAGCTTAATACCAGCGTCCGAGAGTTTACTAGTGTTAGCCATGATAGTTCGTCTCTGGATATTGCTACGCTTCTTGGTGTCTTCAAGTATGGCATAAGACTCAGAGATGCTGATGACAGCTTAGTCTGGAGCGATGATGGTTAGAAGAATTTCAGAGTTGTGACATTATGAAGAAGTGTTGAACGTAAGGTGTTAAAGAGTGGTGGCGAAAAAAGATTTGGAATAGCTCTGCCCCAGCTAAGAGCTGCTGGCACACTAGCTTGTGAACGCAGGTTACCTCAACTACAAAAGGCTGGCATCCAACTTGCCAATCGTTGTTTCCTGTGCTTTTGTGTCGAGGAGACTAATGGTCATGTCTTAATTCAATGTAAAACAGCCAAGGAGGTTTGGAGATATGTTGTTGCAAAGTTTGGTAGAGTGAAGTTTCCTCAAGGAGAGATTGCAGCTGAACTCAAAATATGGCTACAAGTTAGAATTTTGGGGGAGTGGAGGTGCCGATGCTGGAGGATGACATTCTTAATTGTTTGCTCGAATTTGTGACGTCACAGAAACACATGTTTCCATGACAGTGTCCAACCCCGGATCAGTATGTTCAAAAGAGACGTTTGGAGGAACTGCATGGATAGCTTTTCCTCCGTTAAATGGTCGCCTGAGGCAGAGCTTAAATCGAGAATTTGGCTGGAAACCGGGCTTTACAGTGTTGACACTATTGTTTCAGATAGAAGTGGTATTTTAATTAACATTGTGAGAGCTCATACAGACTCGGGCCAAAAATAGCTGGACTAAGTTATGCAGTTAATAGGCTTATGGGTTGTGTGGTGATTATTAAGGATAGGGGCAGGATTCATGAGGGAAAAATAGAGGTTTTGGAGCGCATCCTGAGATTTCATAAGGAATATGGTGGAGATTACTTTATAGTCACCCCAACTAAAGATTGGGTGAGAAAAACACGTCAGGCACATGAAGAAAGAAGGGCAAATGCAGGCTGGTCTGGGTTCCTTCATAAGTTCCAAGATTATAAAAAGGAAGCAATGTGGTGTTTTTGTGTTTTTAAAAACAGCTCTTATTTTGCTTTAAACGGCTGACTTATTTATCACATGTTTTCAATTTTGTTTGAAAAAAAAAAAGGTTTGTTGTGTACTAATTACTAATCATTCTTTCTCCGCTGACCCATATAAATCATGATTTTTGTTCTTTTTACAAAATTTCAACATATTCTTTAGTTTTAGTGAAATTCAATGTTCAATGTATTCTAATCTGATCCAACCGATTCGCTGAATCTTCTATGAAAATATGATGGTTTCAAAACCAATTTGAAAAAACATCGGCTTCCTTAACCGCAGCTTAATTATATATAATTCTTCTAAAAAAATATATACATAATGCGCTTAACGTACAGTGAACTCCATACAGCTAGCTCTAACAAGTGGTCGTGTGCTTCATTTCCAATATTCTTCTATATTAAGCAACATATGGTTCACCGTGTCTAGACAGATTTCGTTTTCTTAGTTTACTGCAATTGGTATATATGCTGCATCATCGTCACTATCCGGCATTATTTTAAGTGTCAGATTGAAGTGAGAGCTTGGAATAGAAGCAATGGTGGCAGTCCAAGGATGGCAGCATTGCTGTCTCTCACTCATAGAAAGAAGAAGTACATCTTTTCACCCATACGATACGCTGAGCTTCTTCTAGACAGGCAATTATGTTTTCTATTTTCTGCAGCTTTTTCCACTCCATCTCTCTCCTCTCACGTTTGAGACACCTCACATCCGGCACCATCTGTGTGCTCTGGTGAAATCTGCCATCAAACAGAAGCTTGTCTTCCTACTTATTCCTTTTGACATAAAAAAGGTGAACATAAAAGCAACTCACCCATCTCATGAGAGAGAGAGAGAGAGAGATCATGCATTAATGGAAACATTTTCTATAGGTGCTCCTTCATTCAACATATTAAAGAATAGTGACCAGAATAGAAGTTAATTAATTTTCTAGAACCTAGATATTATGCTAAGGAAGAGACTGAGGATATCAATGGAGGAATCGTGTATGGCTTGATCTAAGCCCATGTTGAAGTCAATCGGGTCATTTGGAAGGATCCAAACTAACCATCTGATTGAGTTTCGAGCAATCTCTTTAATGCCTAAAACTTATTATGCTTATTGTTAAGAAATCTTTATTAAATGGACTACATTTAATTGTCTTAAGGGGCATGGTATAGCTGGTCAGCATGCAGGTAGGCAGGTAGGTGTATAGAAGGCATGTCACCTTTTCAATTCTTATGAGTACTACTCTTCTATACCATAAAAAGGTAAAATCATAACACTTAAATTGAATGGTGTATGGTACTCCGCCCAGGTTCCGACACAACTCAAGACTCTATAGATAAAAGGTAGGTGAGCCTTCGAGTCTTTTAAGCACTTGTCAATGAGCACAAGCAAGGTTAGTGTCTCCAAAAACAGGAAATTGCGAACCACATTTAAAATTTCAAAAGATGGGTCTCCAAACAAAGACTTTCTGGATTCAGATCCAGACCCAACTTTAGATGCCATGAATGCTATGTTCACACGGCCCTACTACACGTTGGGGTGAATTTGAAAGTTATGTTGTTCTGCCACCAGCATATACCCTTAAACACCAGATCTGATCTGGGTTGCTCATATATAACATAGATTCAGCTCTTTTTCTATGACTAGAGGTAGAGCAATGAGTTTTTCATTAAAATATAGTTGCAAAATGTTAACAAAAATTGAAATAACTTTCAAAATTTTTATACAGGTTAAACAAAAAAATAAATTACATGGTTTTTTTTTTCTTTAAAGGGGTTGTAGGTGAGGGAGGGTGATGGCCCTTGCCCAGGCCCCTGGCTCCACCCCTATCTATGCCTTAACTCATTTGCCACTACAGACCCAACATGGTAGGCAGAGTTTGAGCAGGCTATGGATGTAAGCAGGCAATCATCGTTTGCGTTTCTCCTGAGCTCGTGAATTAGGTGTCGGCCGTCGCACTGAAGCCCTAAGGGGATTCAGGTTTATGTTTCTTTCTTCTGGCATTGAGTCTTCCCTCACACTAGTGGAGTTACAGTGTCCACTGGTGTGAGCAGAATTACATTGCATTAAAGCAGGATCCAGTTCAGCTACATGTGGCAGGGGTGCAGGCAGGTGTGGGCAACATGTAGGCAGTTGTCATAAAGACCACAAAGAGTACTTATTTTTATATTGACACCTTAGGATAAATTTTCTCATATACATATTGATACCCTCCAAAAATTCAAAATTTACTACTAATGCCCTTACAACCGGAAATTTCGGGCTCCACACCTAACATGTAGTGACCGTGCCACACTAGGTCGGTGACTCAAGTGCCCTCAGCCAAAAAAATTATGGCTTTATCTGTCCCCAAGGAGTGAGGAGCTTTTGGTACCATTGCATGGCAACTCGCGGCCAAATAATGTACTAGCAAATTTGGAATTGGCAATTCTTCTGTCAGAGCTTCAAGGAGGGGTGGGCTTGGGAACTTGGTTGTCCTATTCGATGCCAAAACCATGCCCATTGCAATCCAGTTGGGAAATTAGTAGCCTCTAGAGATGTTTTATGTGGAGGGAGGGGAAAATTTATAAGTAAAACATTATATGTTAGTGCTTCTAGAAAGTTTAGTTTGGCTGCATAAAAATTATGAAAAATATAATGGCCCTTTTTGGAAAAATCTCAGAAGATGTTGGCTTGGCAACCATCGCAACATCTGGTAATGAGAGTACTGCATTTTTTATAACATGGTGTTCCATAAGAGGTCGCATGGCATCAAGGACACCATGAAAGTATCCCATGAATTTATCTCAAGAATGAAGTAGATTAGTAGAACACTGAACTAATGTCTTATGAATCTGCTTCAAAATTAGGTTATATTTATGGGATACTCACAAAGTGTCTCTGCTGCCAGACTACCTTCAAATGTGACCGAAATATTAAAATAAGGTCCATAGAATACTATGTTGCAGAGAATGCAATATTCCTATTAGCAGATGCCCCCTATGTGTATACATCATGAACACAGAAGTCTTGTTTAAAACCCAACATTACATGGGAGTTCATATTCCAAATTAACACAGGCAAAGAACCTTGTTTTGGGTCATTCAGCCAGTGGCAGAGCAAAAAAGATTCAAGCTAAAGGGCCAAAATTTTGGGCCGGAGGGCACTTAATCAAAAACCCTCATTCTTTTAGGGCACCTATACATGGGAATGAGCTAATATATGAACTATGAAGCCACTCATTTGAAAATAATGAAACTTTGAGGGGTGGGTGTGGCTCCGCCCGGTAGGTTCAGTTTAAGTTATGGAATTGGTATGGCTACTTCTGCTGAAATAAAGGCTTAAAGTGCATTATGCTAGCTAAAAATACATTATGCTTCTTCCATTGTGGAAGAGAGGGAGAAATGAACCAGACCACCAAAGTCGGGTGCCCACTACTATTGTGTTTGCCTGTTTGGTTGCGGAGCTGGTTATGCGCCGGATGGTGCACAATTTTTTTGTGCACCAGTATACCTAATGACCAAGATACCCTTGATTAATAGAAAAAAGGAATTTTTAGTAGGGATGAAAAAAACTGAAAAAAAAAAGTTAAAAGACTGAAAAAGCACATTTCTTGTTAAATAATTTCTAAAATACCCTAATTCCTACCCTGTTTTTTTTCTCTTTTTTGTGTATATGTACTACGTGCACCGAGTGGCGCACACAACTCACACTTGACTCGGATGGATTTGGGATATATGGGACTCGATCCTTTCTTTGCACTGCATTATTGGGTTCAGGTGGCTTTGAATTATGGCTCCAGGCACCTTTGAAGTTTCTATATACAGCAATCCTTGTAAGAAAAAAGGTAGAAAATCGTAACTCATTTGCTGGTGGATAGCCTTTGGTTTTAAACCCTTCCTAAGAACTTCTTATCTTAACAAGTGCCCTCAATGCGTGCATGAGTTTATGAACTTCAAAAATCACATTTTTTGGATGGGAGCATGCATAGGTATTGTTAACGCATCGTATATATCAGCCCCGCCAGCGCCCCTTTGGCTCCACCTCAGCCACTGCTGAAGAGTGAAAGCTCGCCACTCTTGCCTCTAGAGTCTAGAGATGTTTTGGTGCTTGAGGTGGATATGATGTACTATTAAATAAACTCTCATCCACCCCATAAAGCATACAGTAATAGTTTTCATGTAGACCGAACTCATGACTCGCCTTCCCATTGTGCCACCTGCCAGGGGGTGGCACCAAGGGCCCGCATGGGTCCTAGCCCCACCTTAAAATTAAAAAAAAAAAATACAAGTAAATTTTAAAAAATTTCACTCGTTATATATAAAATTTAAAAAAAAATGATATGTCGGCCTTAATCAAAATTTAGAAACTTTAATTCAGTCTGCCTCATGAAAAACTCTTTTCATGAGAACCTTTGCATCAGCCAATACTTTAATAAAATCATGAGAAAAAATAGTTATCATCAGCTCATAGATTCCCCCGGCCTGGACTGGAGGGAGAACAAGCATGACAAAGGTACAACACGAAGAGCGAAAATGTTGCCTTTGTTTATATCTTATTGCTGCCAACTTTTTCTTTCTAATTTAATATAAATGATTTTGAAACTCATAACTTCAAGTTTGATTAACAAAACCTCGTTTTTCAAAGTTAGTAGGAGCGAGTACTTCATCATGCTTTCTAGCTCAAAGCAGAAGCTCATACCCTTTCCCCATCCTTCTAAGTTATTGGGCTTAATTTGGATGCTTGGAAGTGATGCTTTTGCTATGTTTCAACTTGCATATCATCAACTGTAACTTTTAACGCATAAGTATGATTCTAAGTACATCATACGCCCCTTAAATATTTATTTTTTATAAGGATTTCTCATCATCCCTACAAGACAAAAAAAGGGTCAAACCACCATGGCATTAACATTAACAATGATATTCGTTTGTGAAAGTTTAGTTGGATAAAAATACAATTGCGGTCTCACTCATAATTCTGAACCCCTTGGCTACCAAAATATAATAATTGGCTCAGAGGAGCACTGCATAGTTGGTCAGGCTGATTCTTCTCATTCTCCTTTATACTACAAACAGTGACAGGCATTGAAAGGGATAACTGTAACTCCATCTGAACAGCCAATATTCAGTAAGATATAGGCACAAGGCACAAAGGAAAAGGAGCATGAGATCTTAAGAGATCAAGAAACTTTAAAACCTCATGTCCTTTATGAAGGAAAACCTTAACTTGTAGGTACTTTAGTTTCAAAACATCAACTCATCTCTGATTTCAGATATAGTACTCAAGTTAATGTAACGGAAAAGGTTGATTTGATTAATGCTGAAGAATGCTAGATGTTCTTCTAACAAAAGCATTAGGTGACTTTGTACTGTTGCTGATAGTTTAATCCTCCTTTAGAAATTTTCATACAAAAAATTTAAACTTAAATTTATTGTAACATATGAACACTGTTTCCACATGGACCAAGGCCTTTCATTCAGCAGCGCTGCTGCTAGATAATATATACTTTTCCGACAACGTGCACCACAGAGTACATTTTTTTATTTTCAAAATGTTGATCGTACCCGTGTGCCTTCAAATATTTTAAAATAAGAGAGAGAGAGAGAGAGAAGAGTGTTGAGTGGTAGCGTGAACGCTTGCTTCCGAGAGATAAAAAAGATAAAAAATGAGAAACATTACTATGCAAATACAGAAAGAACATTAAAGATCCAGATGTTCAGAACTTCCAGAACTTTGGTGGTTCAGTTAAACACAAGATGGACAGAGAAGACAAAATAAATGACATGGTGTTTGCTTACGAAGGTACTGCAGCTTTCTCTGCTGCTGTATTCTGCAAGTTTTCCCAAGAGAAGACGCTTCTGAAAGGTTTTCTTTCTCTCACAAGTTTCAAATTTAAACGGCGACGACTCTTTGCAAACTCTACAGCCTAGGCCGCAAAAGAAACAAAGAAAATTACACGGAAGCCTTCCATCTAGAGGTGAGGAACAGCATCGATACTCGTGAATCAAGGTGCCCACAGGTCATGTGCCGTCCCCCTTTAGTCGTCAATGCAAGCAATGATAGTGCCCTCATTCACCACAGCAGCAAAAGGAAGCCAAAAAAGTAAAAGTTTTGAACACGCCGAAAGGAGAAGGACAATGGAAGAAAAAAATTATCAGAAAAACAGGGCCCCCAAGTTTTCTCACACACATGCCCGGAAACGAACAGGAAACATTGGCATCAATAATAAAAACAAAAAGCAACACCATCATCTCTGCAAAAAAGCAGCCTTGCTTTTATCACCATCTTCCAGTTTCTACCACCGTCTTCCTACTAACAATTCTATATCTATTTATACATATATGAAGTAAAGAACTGTTTAACATAACGCTTTACACATTAAGAAGAAAGCACAGTAACAATATATCCTTAAAACTAAGAAGAAACAACCAGGAAAACCGACAATGTTTTTATTCATAATCAGATCTTCTTGATGGCCTCTCCTCAAACAAGGATTGAAGAGGACTTCCTCACTACGTATCTGTAAGCAGCGACCTTTTTCCGCCTGGAATTGGTGTTGTCAATTGAGAGTACGAGCTTTCCCTGCTCGTTAGCAGTGAAGCAATTATGAATAGGCGCATCTCCATAGACCATCTTCCTGCTCTTCTCCACAGCGATCGTGTAGCTTCCCTCCGCAGTTGGTATGAACTCAGCGCTATAGTCCAGATCCCAACCGCCCACAACCAAGTCCCAGACTATGGCCGCGTCACCCTTATCATAAATCACGGGCAAATTCAAACCAACAAATCAGTTTAATCAGTGAGAAATGAACTGCATTTTATTGATGGAATAGAAATTGAATCTACAAGCATACATGATACAGTAAAAATGGGAAATGCACATTAGTTTAGTGCAAACTGCAAATGGTCGATAAAAAATAACAGAAATACAGATACTGTTTCGAATGATCAAAAGCATACCTCAATGCCTTCAATTTCCAGATTAACCTTCTCCCCACCTTTAATGGAGAACTCAGACGCTGGTTTAGCAGGCCCAGACTGCACGTCCTCAGCACGGCTTAGACCTCCATACTGAATCGGTACATTTTCGGGGCGAATGAACCTAAAAAGCAGACCCCCAATTTGCAGCGGTAAGAGATCATATGGCTTATAATCTATCTTCCAAATGGTAGGTAGGCACAGAAATCTGGAAACACCAACTTACTTGTAGAGCGTCTCGGCGACGTTGTTCTCTCTTGCAATGACAAATTTACTCTTCGTACGCTGAGTTAAGAAGGGACTAAACATGGAGTAGATCATGCTAAAATACCATGGCACATTGATGAAAATCTGCATACCATCTTCAGAATTTAGAAGAAGAGAGAGACAGAGAGACAGCATTGTGGTTCAACTTTTATACCTTCCTGGCGACCATCTCCGGATAATTGTCCTGGAACAAGGAGAGAATGTGATTAGAAGCAACCCTAAGCTCCCTCTTGGGCATGTTCTTCAAGTCCGTGATCTGGATCATGGAGTTGACACCACCAGGCTTGAAATGCAGGAGGTTGATGCCCTTCTCCAGAACCTGTACCCTCCACCTCAAGAACTTCTTCAACTTCTCATCGTCCCCAAAGATCTTCTCGTACATCTGCTTGTCCTTGAAGATCCCATAGGCATTGTAGCAAACAGGGTGGCCCTCCCTATCATAGGAGTGCATGTAGGCTACCACCCCTTCGAGCTCCTTGAACCCCAGGTCCTCATCCACGACGCCATCAGCGTTGAACTCCTTCCTCCAATCCAAGCACTTCTCCAGCATCACCAGGGCGTCCTGCACCCTGAAATCCCTCGCTCGGAGGAACTTGAGGAGGACGACGTCCGCCCTCTCGTCCCCTCCGAGCAGGGGGATGCCCCACATGGAGACGTGGGGAGCCTTCGAATCGGGGGCGGCGTTGGAGAAGCGGTCAGACTTGTGGAGCCTGCCTTTGAACTCCTCCAGAGCCTTCTTCTCCGAGTCCTTGAGGCTGGAGACGAAGTAGGAGTCCTCCTTGAAGGAGGAGGACCGCAGGGTCGCCTCCATGAGCGTGCTCACCAGACCTTTCTTCGTTGGTGCCTCCCCACCATGCGATGGCGGTGGTGTTGGTGCAGAGGATTGCATTTCCATTGCAGAAAAACACCCTGTCTCTTCCTCTTCCTCTTCCTCCTCCTGATCTTCTGGCAGGAAGACAGATTCTTTCCACAGAGAAATGCAGAGAATGTGACGTGATTTTAAAACATAAACGGTAGGAATAAGCTCTAAAGAGAGAGGGGGGAGGGGGGGCGAGGAGGGGGAACAATGGGCTTTGAAGAAAGAAGAGGAGAAAGTGGACTTGTGGAGTGAGAGCAGGCTGCAAATTTATCGGTTTTGAGAATTTCGGTCTGCTGTTTCCTGTATTAATCGACGATGAATATATGCCTTCGTTTGTTCAATTTTTCCATTGTTTATTATTGTGCGTAGGAAGGTCAGAAGAATCGGTGACTCACTTGAATTTCGTGTTTGGCATTAAAGTGGGAAACCGGGCCGAACGATTTGAAGGCCACGAGGCAATGGCTGGAAACCGGGTTCAACTCAAGACTCCTCTGGTAATAAATCCATCTCTCTCTCTCTCTCTCTCTCTCTCTCTCTCTCTCTCTCTCTCTCACAGTGGGTCATTGTCATCATCAAAGGACACTGGTTTGGTCGCTTGCTGTCGTTTGGATTTGCCAAAGACACGACTCGAATCAGTTGAAGAACTAGGATTGCAGAATGGATTGTTTTCCCATTCTTGGCTTTCAGTCATCTAGTTGCATCTTTAAGCTAAATCACAACTACCAATGAAACCAAATATCACGTTAGCAGAAACCAGAATCAGTGTGAAGCAGAAGCAAAGTCGAAAGCAAGAAAAGAAATTTCAGAAGAGGAAACCGAGTTTTCTTGGCTCCAGCGACAACAACGACACTTTTCGATGCTGAAAATATAGATTTTATATCATTGAGAAGCTTTATTTTTGCTTGATGATAAGGAATCGATCAATGACCAAACAAATTAATGACTTCGTCCTTCGATTCAAATCTGAACTTCCGGCATCTCTGACCTGTGTTCAAATCTGAACTTCCGGCATCTCTGACCTGTGTTATATAGAATCTTATAAGGACACAGTTTTCACCTCAATACCTTTCCTCAACTTTTTCCACTACCAAAGTCTTTGGTTCAGCTGCAGTATATTTAAATGCCTCCTGTAATTGCTCCTTCATTTGAGGCTTGTGTCACCATTTTGTTGGTCAAGTGCATGAGAGTCATAGCCACTGAATCTGCCTCTGTAAGAGATGGTTGGTACATGAAATGCCTCAATACATCACGGTCAAGATGCCAATTTGTATTCTAATTTACATTCTAAATTCACGAGAGTAACGGCGGAAGTGGAAATTTTTTTCACTAAAGAGCACTAATTCAACAAAATGTAGACCCCTAAAACATATGATAAAATGATTGAAGAGCACCATAAGTAAATGGTTGAGAGGCACCACTATACGAAATAAGCATATGAATGGGGCTAATTAGTATGTGAATAAATAGATTTTCTAGAAATGTATGGGCAACTGGCCACACAAGCCTACATGCGACTTTGCCCTTTTGTCGAGGAGGTGGCCTTATTGTGGGCTAAAACCAAACCTGGCAAATTGGATGAACCAAAATTACTGCCAGATCCACATGAAAAAAAAAATTCTGACTGATGACAGGAAAACTTTTTTTTTTAGGGGTGAGTAGTTCATTTTAACAACTCGAAAAAAAAAAAAAAAAAAAAAAAGCACATGCCTGCCACGGTGCCCATCACCCCAAGGTTCATCAGAGAGATTGTGTCGTGACTTACTACTGTACAAAAGATTAACACATTGGATTATGATGTGGCCATACCTTTTGAAGTGGACCGCCTTAAGGCCAGTAGGTTACAACCCTTTGACTTTGAGGTACAAAGTCTCATTGTTAATTGTAAGGCGTCGTTTTTCAAGCATACCAATTACGTCCTTCATTTGGTTGACTTCTACCAAAAGTCGACGATGATCAGGCACACTCTATGACAAATTCTTGTGTTTTCTTCGACACGGCATTCTAAATAAGGTTTTAGATGGTGAAAGGAGTTATCCTATAAATTTTTTTCAGCTATGAGTAACTTATGGTGACATTGAACCTGGCACTCTGAGAAGAGGATATCAACATTAATGACGGTAACAAATCACCATAGGAAGCTTCTACCTACTACAGTAGCTTTTTTTTTTTTTTTCTTATTGATAAGGAAGTTGAGGTCAGGCACAACTTTTAAATATATATATATACATTCACTTTTTTCAAGGTCTTAAAACTGAATGGTTTGATATATATATACACACACACATATATATATATATATAAAAGAAAAATTGAAATCAGCTAATTGTTTTTTGCCATTAAAACATCGTAAAATGTGCATTTTGGAATAAAAACGGTAGTCAAGTTACTAACCACTACTAATTGATCTTTTTCCATAGTTTTTAAAGACACAAAATAATAAAAAAACATCCAGCTACAAAGATAGCTAACTGATTTTAATTTCTAATATAAGTTCCTTGGATTTCTCCTCCAAGTTTGAAAGGAGCAATGTAATGCATTAAGCAATGTGTGGAATCATATTTGCCCAATAGGTTGCATTCTACTACCATGTTTGGATGGAGGTATATATATATATATATATATATATATATATATATATATATATATATATATATATATATATATATATATATATATATATATATATATATATATATATATATATATATATATATATATATATATATATATATATATATATATATATTTTGATTGGTTCAGTTTACCTGAAGATCTGGCAACATCAAACTTGGGCCATTGGTTCTAAAATCAGGATGACTACATCCCTCTTCTCTTTCTCTCCTTTCTTCCCTTTTCTCTCTCTCTCTCTTTCTCTCTCTCACACACACACACCCATAGAGCGACTCCTCCCCTGTCATCACCAGTGGGCCAGACCAATGACATCGCCGCAGAGGAGCCACCAGGCTCCCATTGCTCTATCTATCATGGGTAAAGGAGTAGAGCAAAGGGGGAGCTGCTGGGGGGCTGAGCACCGGGTGGAGCCGCAGCTCATAACAATAGCTTGGGCTTGGGGCCGGTCTGATTAACATTATAAAATTATATTTTTTATATAAAATAATATATATAAATAATTAATTATAATAAAATATATATAATTATAAAATAATATTAAATATAAAGTATCGAGTCGAGGTGGGCTTATTATGGAGCCAGCCCATGCCTAATTTTGAAGACTTACTTAGGCTTGGTTGGAGCTCCCTTTTTACCCTACCCATGTTATATATATATATATATATATATATATATAAAAAGCGAGCCGCTATTAGCCACCTGATTTCTTTAGATCACGGTGTTAGTTTTCTAAACAAAAAACGGCACGGCCACCACCCCAGAGGGGAGGCCGTCGCCTGACAGCTGGTGACTCCCCTCCGGGCGTTGGTGGCGCGGCGAGAGGACGCGACGGCCCAAAGGTAATTTTTTTTTTTCTCTAAAAGCCATCGCCACCCCAAGATGCCGCCATGGCCGGCGACGCTCTGCTGGGCCATCCTCAGCTGCATCGGGGGCGACCGGCTCCCCTCATAGGGAAAGAAGGGGCAGCGCCGCAGCGGTTGCCACCCGTGCTTGTAAAAAAATTTGCCACCTGAACGATAAATCTTTTTACCCAGTTCTGCCATGGGCAGCCAATCGGGGAGTCGCCGGCTGTCCAGACGCAATGCCCTGGCCGGTCATCCACGGCGGTGTTGGATAAAAAAATTTGCTCAAATTTTTTACTGCAGTGTTCCCCCGATGCGTGGAGGAGCTTTTTTTTAAGGTAAAAAAAAAAAAAAAAAAAAAACTTTTGCGCTCAACGAACAGCTAGCCAAATTCAGTTTTAACTTTTTACCGTGTTGGCTGCTCACTTATGATATGTATATATCATGTTCCAATGCAAATTTTGAGAAGCGAGTCCTCTAACAAATTGTGTGATAATTGAGAGCGCCACGGCAAAACAGTGAATCTGTACAGTGGAGGCGAGGATATATACGATATTCGGGGATCAACGGTGATCTGATTTAGTTGACTCGTTGCACATATTTCTAGCAATAAATAACTTATTCATTTTATGGGCTGACCTATTGATCAATTTGTTTCTTAAAATTTTACTTAATGTTCAAACATTTTTCCCTTTTTCTTCTACATATGAATAAATAACTTGGTCATCTTATGATATGGCCGTTGTCTCCTGTATACTATCTCAAAATGAGATGGTAGTCTACGAAGTTTGTTGTATACTCCCCCCGTTGTTAAAAGAATCGAATCAGTCAGAAAAAACATTTAAAGAATTATTCGAATGAAATCACAATCAAAATTGCCTAGAAGTCGATCTAATTTTAACATTGACAAATTTTTTGTCAGTGTTTCCATAAATTGATGATGAATGATGTTCCATGAATCCATATCAATGCGTCTAACTTAACCACCCAACTGCTAAATTTTCAAATTCTTGAACTCCAAGGCTAGATTGCGGTGATGAAACTAATTAGATCCCATCGCAAGATAGATTAGCATCAATTAAATTTTGCATCTGAATCCAACTAATCATGGATCCGTTTACATCTAAATGTGGGTGGGATTCAATAGTCACAAAAGTACTGTTTCATTGGAAAAATTAAAATTAAGAAATCAGACTTTGAACCCCCAGGGACGAAGTGATTATTTGAAAAGTTAGCTAATAAAAGCCAGATTCGGTACAACTTAATGAGCACCTTGAAGTGACCTGCTAGCATGTTCTTGTTGTTGTGTATGTGTGTGTGGGGGAATATATATATATATATATATATAAAATATTTATTCCTCTGGCCAGGTTTGATTGGAGGAATCCTCATGTCCATCTTCTCTCTCTCTCTCTCTCTCTCTCTCTCTCACTCACTCTTTATATAAGCATCAACCTTTTGATAATAAAAAAATTCTTATTTTTTTATAAAAACAATTTGAATCAAAGCATCTTTTATATCAAAATACTTTTTTATAAATGTATTAAAATGTTCATATTTTATTTAAAATAATATTTTTTTTTAGTAAAAAATTAAAGGAGCTAGTATTTATCCCTGACCTAAGCATCAAATTTCTATCAATTTGTGTGTGTCTCTCTCTCTCTCTCTCTCTCTCTCTCTCTCTATATATATATATATATATATATATATATATATATATATATATATATATATATATATATATATATATATATATATATATATATATATATATATATATATATATATATATACACATCTTTGGTAGCACAATGTGAGTAGTGTGTTTAATCATGTCTGCTCGATACAATGGACAGTTGTGATTGGACAAAACTCAAGATGACTAGAAGATTTTAGCAAGAGAGAGAAGGGTTCAAAGCAAGGTGGAAAGGGGACAACCAACAAGCCCATCTCAAAACCACTCAAATGATACCCTTCAACCCAATTCTCAACATGATCATCACAGTAGCACCCACAAAAATCCAACTAAAGACATCCATTACATGCTCCCTGGACTAGCTACGCTAAACCACTTTTGAGAGGGAGAGAGTCGTATCATATCAACGTGGATAGGTATTTACAATCCGTATCGGTCTTCATAAGAACAACATGAAGGCTGATACAGGAGACTATAAATATCGGCTGACACTGTGTGTGCCTAATCAGCCAAATTGGCGAGTGCATAACCTAATTCAGCTCCTATGTCTGTGTCCAATTTGGAGAAAGAAAGTTTTGATATTATAAAGCAGAAGATGGTGACCATTCAATTTGATTCAAGCCAGATTGTGTAGTAGACTTTTTTGTCCAATGACTTGGAAGCGGTAAACTAGAATAAAAATATCATACGAAGGTGCTTTTTTGTGATTTTTCTTTGTTAAGGCCCAAGCTAGGTGCCTAAAAAGAACAAGCTTTGGACAGAAATATTTTATTCAATGACATTCCATACTTTTTGCGAAAATAATGGAACTTTTACTGCCAAACTTCTGGTCAAACCCGACTTTTATGCTTTCAACTCTCCATAATATAAAATATTTTAAGCACACAAGTTGCCCATAACCAATTTTTCTAATGGTTCATATTTTCGAACGATGTTTAAATTATATCTCTATGGTATACACCTATATATACAAATTAAGTCATTTAGTTTCATTTTGAAATGGTTTTATTAATATTTCTCATTTTACTTCCAAAACCATTGTTATAAATGTAATCTTTGTTTTTAAAACGTTTACCATTTATTAAAAAATATATCTTCAAAATATGACAATAATATTATAGAACCACTTCCAAACACTCCAATGGCAATGACATAGTTACAATAAAAGAAAACCTTAATGGGTGTTTGGCATGAAAAACAATGTGTAATGTTGGCTAATATTTGGTAGATTCATGAAGCATTTGTTGGAATGGTTCATGAATCTTCTTCAATATTCAAGGTTTAACCATAAAACACTCATATGGCATGTGTTTTTCAAATGGTCACTAAAGGCATAAGTTCAAAATACAGCTTGTTTAATCCCGAACTAGAAGAAAATGGAAAGGAAGAAAGAGAGCAGGCGAAGGGGAGAGGGAGGAAAGGGGTTTAATAATTGAAGCAAGCAGGAAGGGTCCACAGTTTGAAAAACTAGGCCCCGAATATCAGAATGATGGAAAAAGAGAGACCTACAGTCTACAGATCAACCTTCAACCCTGGAACCTTTTCTGTTAAATGCCAAACATAACCTCAGCCTCTAAATAGGAGCCATGGCCCCCTCTGTACTCTGCTCACCGTAGAAAGGAAGAGAAGTAGAAAACCAAATCATTTCCAAACAGGACAAGAATGGAGCTAGCCACCAGAGTCACTTCATAATGAAAGCTAGTGCTCAGCACAGTGCCGTTCTTTTTCTACACAAAACGGAAGCAAGCGGTCGGCTGGTGTGAAACCTGACAGCAGAGAAACGAAAAAAAGAACTGGAAAGAAACAAGAGAGAGAGAGAGATCCTTCTTGCGTTGTTTTAGTCAGGGAGTGTGGCGTGTGGGAAGGACTGCAAATTGCAGAGGGTGGAAGGAAAAAAGGTGTGGATGTCAGAGGGCTCAATATTTTATGGGGAGGAGAAGGTGAAACAAAGCTTAAAAAGAGTATGAGGAGAGGAAAGTTGGGAGCTGAGATTCATGGGGATCCGAGTCTTTAACATGCGGGTGTGATCGATTGATGGTAGCTAAGACTCAGCGTGGGAGTTCTCTCACTTCTAGCCTGCAATTTGTGGGTCAGATCTTATAAGAGAGATGATACCAACTACTATTTGCCCTTTTTCACGGCGCTTGAAGAGCCAGGGAAGAGAAAGGAAAGATAAACCAGGTGATTTTTCTTTCTCTTTCATACGTTTTAGGTGAAAGACAACCTGCCATTCTCCCGTTTCGAGAGGAGTAGAGATAGAGAGAGAGGGAGAGGGAGAGAGGAGGGTGGGCATGTGGTCCGTGCCATGCACGACGCACGGACGGAGAGAAGGCGTGGTTGCAGGTGAGGGGTTGGTTGGCGAAGTACATGCCTTGTTACATGGCGTGCCAAAAGATTGATCCAAAGATTGAGCAGCTGGATGGGGATTGCGACTGGGCCTACTCTTTTTCTAGAAGGTATCAAACGTTTTTGCAGCTACAAGTCTTCGCAGCGTCAATTCAATCTATAATGTATATCACGGGTTTGTAGAGTGGGACATTGGGGGTGCAAGTTGTGTTTTAGATGTGTCGAAATTCTACAGCAGCAAGCCAGCTGAGGCCTGCAATTGTTTGGCATGTACGTAGGTGCCTTCAAATACCTAACAAATAAGATGCACTAACATGTTAGGATCCACTGGCTGGAAGAGCACCGCACGTCCCATGGTGCTCGATGGCCCTTGGCCACCCTTGAAAATCCCAAGGGCCAAGTGCCCAAAGCTGGTTATATGCATCATAATGGTGCACAAAATTTCACTTTCACTTGTGGCCCGACCGACCCAGTATGACTAATGATAAAAGCACTTTCGTTCAAAAAAAAAAAAAAGACAAGTTTTTGGTAAGATAAAAGTGAAAATAAAAAAAGTGAAATAACTACAAAGAACATGTTTTTTTTTTTTTTTAAATTAGGAAAACATCTCACTTCTTCTACTATGTAGCAAGCCGGTACATGCATAATGGCGCACACAACCATTACTACTGAGTGCTGCCTACGCTAGGTTGTACTCATAATCACAATTTCATGTAGCAAATAAAAAAGCAACGATGGCTCTGCTCCATGAAACCAAGACTCACGCATTGTACTAATGCTTTAGTAATATTGCGCATAAAACCTTACATAGCTCCTTGATTCATCTATTTAGATGATTGCACATCCTTAAGCCAAATTTTATATTTTGCATTAACAAAATGTTTCTCTCAATAAGAGCTAGTTTCATGGCAAATTGAGAGTTTAGACTAGAGGCCTTAGACGTTTCTGCTGAATTAGTTGCATTCTTGGGTTGACTGTTCATCAGAGCTGAAACGTGAAAGTAACATGGCATATACAAAAATGCAACAAAAAGGAGTATGAGCAGCAAGAAGATCTTCTTCAGCATATTGATCTAATCTAGAGAACTACTAAGGCATTTTTATACATAATCAGAAAAAGACTAGTAAAATATTACAAGTGTATGGAGTATTACAAGGTTTAGTTTGCTATGACTATCTGGCAGACTGTTATACAATTACATATATTAACTCACTGAAAATCCTCAAGTTGGCAGTTTTATATCTAGAGTTCCCAACTTGCTAATGATCTCGTTGAAGCACTCTTTAGTCAGCTGTTTAGTGGACACGTCTACTAATTTACGTAGGTTGTGTGAATTTCGTTTCTCTAGATTCTCTCTAACAAACTAGTAGTTCACTTCTATGTGCTTTGTCCTATCCTGAAAGATAGGATTTTCACTTAGTTATATATATTGCTTTAGGATTTTCACTTAGTTATATATATTGCTTGTTAACATATCTATAAGCTCTATAGCCTTTGTGTCTGCACGTGCGTACTTTATCTATGTTAACTTAAGTAGTTAATGTCTTGAAGTGGTATTTTGTTTTGACACTTGATCTTGGGATGAAAATCAGCTTCTTACTCTTCTAAGTAACCAAGTTACCTCCCACAAAGCTACAACAACCTACTACCGACTTCCTATAGTTTGGGTCTCTCACCCAATCCATGTAAAGTAACCACTCCATTCTTCATGAGTTTTATGTCCATTCCTATTGGAGTATCTGCCTTCTTTGTTCCTAAAATTTTTGTTTCTTTCAAAAATCAAACAATAATTTTGTCATAAACATCCCATTGGTTGAGTGTGCCACTTCCGTCTATACTACAACTTCCTTAGTCTAGAGATAGCACTAGGAATCGTCCGAACCTAGACACTAGGTGGAAGGTCCATATATATCTCCTCATCCAAGTCCCCATTGAGGGATGTACAATGCATTGCTATACTTGAAACTACTAATAAGAGTTTGTTTACCAACACCTAAAATCTCAGCTATTTGTACTCATGGAGTGAGTTGTTCAGAGTAATTGGGTTAAACTACCTTTTTTTTTTTTGCTTATCTAATTTTTGTATGATGTCTAACATCTCCCTACATTTTTCTTATATATATTGTTTGTTGTTGTAAAAATGAGGATCCAGACTTTCATCACCTTTTCATTGATAATTAGGGAGATATGCTGCCCATTTATAGTAAGGCCAGAGAGTTATGTGTTGAATGTTAATGAGTTAATATAGCTCATTGTGTAATGAGTCTACTAATTGCAACACACTAACCTCCTAATACTTTGAACATTTCTAATTTGCTATTCTTTTTTGATTATGTACAGAAACTCTTTGTCAGTCTCTACATCATATCAATATATTGAACGATCTTCTTCCAGTTCATCTTCTTCTTTGTTGCATTTTTTTGTTCTTTAGTGCTTTCACATAGTAAAAACCAAAACCTCGAAAATCCATAAAACTAAGGCTGAGGCCATATGCATTTTAGCCTACTTCATATCTATTATATACTTTCCTACAAGACGTGAGCATTAGTCTTTTCTACATTGGCAAATCTCATTTTAAAATTAAAAAACCTTCCACCATGGGCAACAATAGCTTACCATCTTTTAGGTCATATTCTGTGTCATATTCTGTGTTGCTCCATCATCCCCTTGAATCTTCACTCTCATCTTGCATTGTCAGAGATGACCAAAATATTATGTGCCCTGATGTCATGACTACCACAACCAGCCTTCTATTGATTCTCTTTATGGTAGCAATAGCCAAGAAATTCTCATGGTCTTGCACTTTTAGACCTTTGGAACAAATAATTCTAGTAGATAGCCAAAATTTTACCATCAGCTGCTCTTCTTGACTCTACTTGATAGCTTGAGAACTATCTTGACAAATTTTCCAAATGATACTAGGAATAACAAGAGGAGACAGATTGATCCATTTATACACGTTATTTCTCACACCATTAAAGCTTACAACATACTATTAGGTAAGTGATTTGCCAACAAATTCTCAACTAGGCACTAAGTACTTTGTGAATTTTGGGCCATGAAATTCTGTTGCACCAAAACTTGGACACAGTTAGATGCCCCATTTTAATAATGGTCTTGCAAATAATGGTAATGTGATCATTACTTTCCTTTTTATTTCTACATAAACTATACTTGCTAGCTAGTTAAAACCTTTAGCTCTACAAACTATCCAAGGAAGAAGTGTGCTTTCATACACAATATATGTAAACTAGCAAGCTCTAGTGAGAGCTTTGGTGCTCCAACCATTTCTTCCAGGTGACCTGATTCTTGCAGCTTATCTTGGCCTAGTAAATCTTACTAGCTTTCAAGTTTTTAACCTTCTTTGAGTGTCATAACCTTCTTTGAGTGTCATTGAAGCTTGATGTGAACCGCAATAAAGATTAAGCTGTCAATGTTGAAGGTCTTCTCATTCATAGCTCTCATGAGGAACATTACATTTATGAAGGCTTAACAAAGACTAAGATTTAAGTTACGTGTCTAATCCATGGCCAATCCCATGATAGGGTATGCCATGCCCATGAGCCTGAGCTAGTGTTTTTCACATTCCATAGCCCTTTTCCTCTACTTAGGTAGTGGCAACACATTCATCGCCACATTATGGAGTTTGAATTAACCAAGTTTAGAATTTACTGGTTAAGAGGGATATGTTCTTTTCCTTTCACTTCATACCAATTCCATCTTCATTATTAGAGTTGCAGACAACCTTCCATGCAATGAGGTGTTGTCTTCTACTTTCATTCAAGTTGTTTCCTCAAAGAAATGAGTTCATGTTGTTCTCAAGAATTTAATAACACCATGAGGACACATGAATGCTTGCAACTTAGTTATTAAGAAAGACCAAGTTATACTATAGTAAATAAGTCCTACCTCCACGGGAGAGTAGGTTGGCTTTCCAGCTAACTAGCTTTTTACCTACTTTTTCCGACAAAGGTCGATACAAATTCATTATAATGGTCCAACTAAGAGAAGAAGACCAAGGTCAGAGAGTAGGCAAATTAGCCATATCCCATTCTAAAAAATGGACAAGCTGGTTTTTGCTGTTCATATTATCATTGAAGGAGACACATTCATGATTTTATTGACCCAGCCATCCTGGAACCTAAATTTCTGAAACTCTCTCGAAAAAATGGCTTGGTGACCCAATCATAAACTTTGGATATCCATTTTCAAACAAATGACTACCTATTTCCTTTTCTTGAACAAGTCCACTAGATCTTGATCTAGTGAATTGATAAAAAATGAACTCGTTTGAGGAAAAGCATCTTCACTCTCAAGATCTCACCAATAATTCTTACTAAATGTTCTAAATGTTCTAAATGTGAAGCAACATAACATAGAAATCACCAAAGAAACACTATTGCAAATTGTAATAAGTATTAAATCTTCAATTTTCTGAGCACCATTAAAACTATCTAAGAGTATAATTTTGTATCATTGATGTTGTTCACTATTCTTACTGTGCTGCAAAAGGTGGTCTACTGAGATCTGAATCAATCACTTCTAACATATTCTGGAAGAAGTAATTTGGA
This sequence comes from Nymphaea thermarum, assembly GCA_011799765.1. Lineage (NCBI taxonomy): Eukaryota > Viridiplantae > Streptophyta > Magnoliopsida > Nymphaeales > Nymphaeaceae > Nymphaea > Nymphaea thermarum. Next base: position 54,556 of record JAANDH010001097.1, read on the forward strand.
AATCCTTGATGGCCTGCTGCACTCTCAGGTTCCAAACTAAAAATTGTTGCCTTAATCTCTTCTAGGGTGAGTCATTTTAACAAATTAGTTTGCCAAAACTACACCATTTGTTGTCTCCATTACAGGCTGCTCAGAGAAACCACTTGCTGCCTCTTTCTATCATATCTTCATATATTCTACCATGTGTTTCTATGAATTCGTTTATGTTTTTGGACTTCTGCTTTTTGCCATAACTTGAAAGAAACTAGTATTCTTATCCCCTTGTAACCATCTAACTTTCACCTTGTTCTTCATTAGTGTATGTCTCCCTAACTTGAGCCTGCCACTCAAAAAGGATAAATAAAAGCTAATTAAAGGGTCAAATATAAAATGCATGTAGATGTATGCGTAGATGATTCAAGCAGACCATATGCAGGATTTTATACTAGCTTTAATAGCTTTAACGACGACTTGTGGTTTTTTTAATAGCAAATTTTTAAATTTTAACCATCAAACAACTACTCCAAATTCGAAAACATTATCTTTTATATATATATAATATATATATACTTTCCTCACACAGTCCCAACTAAGCAAAACGCTTGGTTGGTTTGGGCCGTCCACATGAACGGCCCAATTTTTAATTAAAAAAAAGACACTCAACTGAGTCGAGCGTCTGGTTGAGACGGGGTAGGCTGTCGCCTCAGCCATCGCCGCTGCCAGCTTCCCCTCTCCAGTAAATCTCCCGCCGGTGAGGGTAGGCCGGCAGCAGCGATGGGGGAGGCGACGTCCTCCCCTATGCTTTTTTCTTCTGTTTTTTTCATTTAAAAAAAGGTTTGGGCAGGGGGACCTTGCACCTCCCTGCGCTCACCGCCGTGGCGCCCTTGCCGGCCGTCGGTGAGGGCAGGGCAGTGGGAGTTCACCGCCCGGGGGAGGCGACGGCCTCCCCTACACAACCATTTTTTCTTAAATAAAAAAAGGAAAAAAAACATAAGGGAGGTCGTTGCCTCTACCATTCCTAACGCCTACGGCCGGCCAGCGAGGGGATGCCAGTGGCGGCGATGGGGGAGGCGACGACCTCCTCTATTTCTTTTAGATTGTTGGGACCTTCTTCCGCCTCTTTTTTATTTGTAATGGAAAAAGAAAAAATGAAGGGGGAGGTCGTTGCCTCCCTCATCGCCGTCCGCAGGCCTCCTGCTTGCTGAAGAGTGAAGAGGCGGGAGGAGATGCCTCCCCATGCCACGCGCCTGACGTTCAAGCATTGGGTGGGCGTTTTCTTTTCTAAATCAAAGAATGAGCCAACCATGTGGGAGGCCATCGCCTTCCCCATTGCCGCTGCCAGCCTCCCCTCCCCGCCGGACGGCCGGCGGTGCCAATGGGGGAATCCGACGACTTCCCGTATGTATTTTTCTTTATTTATTTAAAAAATAAGGTTGGGCAGAGGAGGCCGTCGCCTCCCCCAAGCGGCGACCTCCCGCCGCTTTGCCCTCACCAGCGGCCGGCAAGGGGAGGCCAGCGGCGGCAATGGGGGAGGCGACGACCTCCCCTTTCTCAAAGAGGCGGGAAGGCGTTGCCTCTCCACCCGCAGTCTATGTGCACGGCCCAAACCAGCCGAGAGTTTTACCCGGCTGGGACTTGTGTGAGGAAAGACAAATTATATATATATATATATATATATATAACTGGCTACAATTTTACTATGCCTTGAAAATTAATGTTGACTATATGAAATGAGTTTATCAAGTAGGAATTCTGTATTTTATAAGGTGCTTAGTTTCTTATTTGGATTTAATCCGTGGGAGTGCATTTCTCTGCTTATTTTCTTGTTTGGATTTAATCCGTGGGAGTGCATTTCTCAACGCCTGTTTGGTTAGAGGGAAAGAGAAGAAAATTAAAAAGTTTGTTTGACTCTAATGAAAGGAAAATGAAAGGAAAATGTAGTATAAATTCAATTCCTTCAAAATTGAAGGGATTGAGAAGGAAAGGAAAACGCACGAAGTTTGAGAAGGAAAGGAAAAGGAAGTGTTCCCTCCTTCCCCCCTTCCCCTCCACGAGAAACTGCTGCGCACCCTGTTCCAACACACCGTTTGTGGAGTGCTGCGACACCATGTTCCAATGCCATATGAACCAAGGTGAGTTTTTAGTTGCTGCCTTTTTCCGTTTTCAGTTGCTAAGTTTTTCTGATTTTGGTTGCTGCCCACTTCGTCGCGTTATTGTTATTGTAAGTGAACTTCTATTTTCCTTCCCACCTTCGTCTACTTGTGGTTTCGGTTGCTTTTTCTTTGAATAGGTTGATCATGAATCTTGAGCATGTGTGTTTAGGTTGTTGTTATTAGTAATAAGCACAGAATGCAAGAGACGTTGATGGCCAGTGATTCAACTTCCTGATGATACTTCCTTTTTGTATCTTTTCATTTTCTAACTTGAGGCATTATGTAACTCATCTCCATCTGCTTCATCTCCTTCTACTCTCCCTTTTCTGAACAGTACACATGGTGCCTCCTGTAAAATAATCCATTCCCAATTTGCCTTCACTCGTGGATGAATGTATTATGTTAAACAATCTTCCATTCTAAAATAGTACATACACTCTTGTTTATTATTCAAGATTTCATATTCAGCCTAGTAAATGACTCACAGGAAATGCAGCTCATATAGTTTTTATATTGAATTTACTTATTTCTAAACTTTATAAGGTTCATAGCTTATATTAACAAGGAAAGGTATGGGCTGGGTAGACTATAGTCCATCTCATCAAATCTGATTACTGATATTTACGAGGTGATTAAAATAGGACAGGAAGAAAATATTTTTGGCACGCCCAACTTCCCCCTTCTTATCAATGTCGTGAGATGGGAAACATTGTATCAATGAAAATTCCTTGAAATTGAAAATATGGGTAAAACAGTAAGAAACCAACTAAATAGTATATATAAAATCTTTTTGAAATATGACAGTTTTGTGTGTGCGACCATGCGCAGAAACAAGAAGGGACTGTACTCAATCGGTCCGAGTTGAACTGAGCCCTGTGTCAAGCCTAGCCTGAGTACCTTCCTAGGTTTGAATCCTTAGTCAAGAGTTAAGTCTATATTTGGACCAGGACAAAGCCTTGTGTTTCTCCAAAGCTAGAGAAAGGTCTAATGTTGTCAGTCTCTAGAAGGGACTTTGCTTGAAGATGATCACTTCTGAATCTGCAGCTTTAGCACAACAGATTGTCTATAGAACTGTACGCTCAATAACCATGGCATTTGACTTGTTCAACCACAAGTTTTTTAATGCCAAAGGATGGAGACGTGACCTACTAACAAAGTAAACCACAAACTCCATCATTAAAAAAAAAAAGAGGAATGAGCAAGCAAATGATGGATAACATCCAAGCAACATATTATTTTGATTAGTTGTGAGTATAGTATTAAGACGTATTATTTTGGTTTTGTTTTTTCCATCGTGTCTTTTTTTTTAGAAACCTCTTAATTTTTTTAACATTTTGAATGTTAGGGGTATTATTGTAAAGTATTATAAATGCTATCGTTCTCTTTCCTTTATTCTTTTTAATGTAGTTCAAACAAACATGATTTTAGTTTTTCATTTCCTTTCATTTTCTTTCTATCCAAACAAGCTTTATAATCACCTCTTTCCTTTCATTTCATTTCCTTTCTTTTCCATTCCTCGCTTTCCTTTCCTTTCCTTTCCATTACTCCTTTTCCCTTCAGCCAAACCATAAGCAAATCAAAGTTTTTCTCTTTCAAGTTACAAAGCTTTAAATTTATATGAATAGGTGGTTGAAATTATGTTTTTGCATGAGTAATGAATATTATGATGATGTGTGGATTTAAAGTATTCTTTGTTTCATGAATAGATGATTGAAATTATGCTTCTACATGAGGAGTAATGGAAATTATGTTGTTGCGTGGATTTGAGATAATTTTTTTTTCTTTCTTGTCTTGATTTGTAGTTTTCTAGTCATTGAACATTTTGGGGTGCATTGAAGACACAACATTTATTTTTCCAACATTTGTGTGTCCTAGGCTTACAATGCCTCCGTTAGATAATACAGAAAGACTCAACGTAGTTTTTTCCGTTCCTATGATTTAATTTGTTTTGTGATAAACTCGTTGTGTTTTTACCCCATAACCAATTGGCTTTTGATGCACTTAATTTTTCTTTTTGCATATGAAGACGGTGTGCTTTAAACATTTCTTTTTTAAACAATTATACACATCACATTGAACAAATTATTTTAAAACAAGAACATAATTAAAAGACAAAATAAAAAAAAAACTTACAGAGAGTGAATAACAAAAGGCGAAACACACAATCTCTCTTTATATATGGGTGTGTTTGAGAGAGAGAGAGAGAGAGGGGGGGGGGGGGGGGGGGGGGGTGGGGGAGAGGATCATGTGACTTGTGTATTCATTTTCTCTGCATATGTAGGTTGAAAGGGAGATCAAGAAACTAATATGCTTGGAATGAAAACATATTGAATAGTGTCCCATTGCATAGATGATCATATTTTATTCATGCAAAAATCAATTCTAAGCATTGTAAGTTGTTGTCCGCTAAAATCCTCACTTTCAAATGAAAGAAAAACTTTAAGTGAAGCGGACAACAACAATTTAATATGAAAACATATTGAATAATGTCTCATTGCATAGATGATCATATTTTATTCATGCAAAAATCAATTCTAAGCATTATAAGTTGTTGTCCGCTAAAATCTTCGCTTTCAAATGAAAGAAAAACGTTACGTGAAGCGGACAACATCAATTTAATATGAAACTCATTCTGAAGGGTGATACCGTACTGGGCGGCAAGGTGGTCTCACTTTTCTAAAGACTCATGTTTGAATGTTAGGGTGGTCACTATCACATTTTAGTGCGCTTTACTTTTGGACCACAAAAAATCTGAAAGCATGCTTTATGAATACAAGAAAAACACAAAGAAGGGGTAGTGACCTTTCTTAGGGGCGTTGACAACTCACCTTTAAAAAAGTTTCAATATAAAACTTAATGTGTCCAACTAAGAGAAATTGAACAATGATTCCAAAAAAAAAATAGATATCAATAAATTAATTAGAGATTTTAAAACAATTTCTCATGTTGTTACATAATAAATGATTTTCAAGTTTTTCTAATACTAAATAATGAAAAGAACTGTATATATAACTTCACTATCTATAAGAGAGAGAGAGAGAGAGAGAGAGAGAGAGAGAGAGAGAGAGATGGGAGGGAGGATCATGTGATCCTCCTAATGGACCCAAAAAGGGAAGAAAAGGATGTTTCACTGCTCTGCAGGCTGAGAGGGATATCACATGTATTGTGCAGCAGAAGCAAAGCAAACGAGCAACAATTGGACCCATGCTTCCGATTTGATCCCCACTTGTCACCTTCGCATCTCCAACGAATATTTCGTCCCCAACCACATGCATTGTGCTTCTTCCCTACCCAACAGCCTCCCGACTCCCACCAAACCGATCTTGTCATTTACCTTCGGATGCCGCGCCATTGACCAGAGCTCATCAACCTCGAACAGTCTCTGCCCATGCCGTCCCCGATGCACGCTTCTAGTCTAAACCAATCTGCTTGGTGCAGTCGCCGAATTCGGAAGAACTTCTGCCCAAGTTAGAGATGGCCCTGAATTAAATTGTTCTCCTGTTGATAGATCTTGTGCTTTGCTTAGAGTTTGCCTTTAAGATACTTTTCAAATGCAAGCACTGAGAGGGATTATGGCTTCGCCGCTCACCTTTTCACTTGCTTCAAGAAATAATCGATTTCTAATATTTCCTTTTCTCCTGATTATTTTTCTGATTGCTGACAGAATATTGCAGAGAAAGTGATGCACTTGTTTGTGTTAGGGAGTGGAACGATGGTTCTTCGGAGACGAAGCCCACAGTCTCTTGATGGGTACAGCGCATGCGTGTAGTCAAATGTGGCGGCTGGTGGAGCAGATCGCGGCTTTGCGTTTCCCCACAAATGATAGATCTGGCTCTCTCGCTAAGTGGTTCTTGAAAAGGAGATGGAGAAGCCCGAGGAGTGTCGTCCATTTTATCGAGGGCCACATACTGCACAGCTTTGACTAATTTTATAAGATTTTATTTGGTTCGATTACATTTCTGCATGTTAAATAATAATGATAATTAATATTTTATTGGGTTTTATATATTAAATGCATAATAATATTTTAAAGCAACTAGGAGGGTTGAAATTAATTTTCAATTTTTTAAAACAACTCTCATGAAGCTTGGTACAATAGCTCATAAAAGCAATCTTAAGTTGAAGCCCGTCTTCCTTCTTTAATGAGAATGCCTACCCCTTCCTTTCCGTTGTTGCCATCGCCTTTCGAGGCCGATAAAGGAATTCTTCTTTCTGAGAAATGGCATTGGGAGCCCCTTGTGGCATAGTTGTCCACACCAGCTTTGCAAACTTTGTTTGTTTATTTTTATGTTAATAATTTTATAGTTATTATATATATATATATAAAATATAAAATGTTCCTTAAAATTAAAGTGATTGAATTAGGGCCTCTACCAGCCAAATTTTTTGGCTCGCTAGTGGGCATTGCTAGAAAACCATGGGTTTGGTTTGATGACACTTTAACAAACATCATATTAGGATGAAAACGGATTCTTTAAGGAGGCATTTGATGAAAACCCATAAACATTTTTTTATGGTATTTCCTTAAAAATGTGTTTAGGTCAAGTGAAAATTGGGTTTGGCCGAAACCCAATTTTCATAAAATTTATTTTAAAAAAGAAAATGAATAACCCCGACCCATTATGTTATTTACAAAAAAACTGTGTTTCGGGTGTGTTACTGAGATACAAAAATTATTTTTTTTCAAAAACTCAATAGAACACTTGGTTACAAAAACAAAGTTTTCATAGAATTGGGTTTTTGAAAATGTCATCCAGACACCCTTTTTGACATTTATTATTTCCAAAATCTGGTTCGTGTGTTTGGGTGACAAGGTCAAAATGTCATTTTCTATGAAAAACTTGGGGAAGAGTTAGGGTTATTCACACCCTTTTCAAAACATCGTTTTGTCCAAATTGGATTTTTTACAATTCAATTTGGACCATCACCAAACACAGCTTAAACTTCCTTTGCTTTTAAGAGACCCAAACATGCTCTTACGGTTCAAATTTTTATGGGCACTATCCTCTACGTAAGCCAGAGGATGCACTGACATGCAAGTAGAAAGTTCTATATTGCTAAGAACACTATTCTCGTGTTCTTAGTGTTATTTCCTCTAACTAAAATTAACAAAAAGAAGGACAAAAAAAAAAAAAACTTCGAACGAGTATTTATATGCCTCAGTTTTAAAACGTTAGACCATGTGACAAACTATGCTCCATTTAACAATCTCATGATTCTGCTATTTCAACTTCATCTAAAAGTAAGCCAAAGTCATGGGTTGTGAAGGTATATATATATATATATATATATATATTCACTATTTAATTAATTTACTCAAATCTTGATTGCTATGGCAAGTTTACCAATTGAATATGTTTTGGCTTTTGCTTAAAGAGTTGAAAGAGGTCAAGGGCTAAGAGAGAGGAATATCTCAACAACAAAAAGCATTAGCCTGCCACTTCTGCTTGATTTCCTTCGTTTCTCTCGCTTGACTGATCACGATCACCTAAGTGTTGTTGTGGGCAAAAGCCGTAATTATTATATTCAAGAGCCATTGCTTTGTGGAGCAAGCACTTGAGATTATTTATAAACACACTTTCACCATTTAGCGTTAATAAAATCAAATTGAAATGGCGTTCTCTATAACCCTAGGTTATCACTAAGCAAAGTTTCTATATGATGAGAGTGAACCCTCTGGCCACCAAGTCTGGTGAGGACAACCTCATAGCAAAAACTTGCACAATATGATGATATGGTTGAAACTTCATTCAAGGTCTTTAGCTTGACAACGTCCTTCCCCTTTCATTTGGATGAGCTGAGTAAATGAATTAAAATGACTAAAATACTTCAAATTTGTTATTGTAATTATTGTTTTCCTATATACTTTTTAACCATAAGAATGTTATTATCATATTATGTATTAAAATTCTCAAATCAATTAAATCAATTTACTAAGCATGCCTTTCTTTTAACATCTATAAATTAGGTGCAGCTTTCAATCTATTTCCAAGAATTAGGTGCAACTTTTTCACCAGTCTAATGAGACCTTTATGGAATGTAAAATGATGCCTCTTTATCAATCTGATGCCTGATCTGATGTAAAGAAAACTCACAAGCTTTCTATTAACCATGAAATTTCTTTGGTGCATTCTAACTGTCACGAAATCTTCAAGCGTGTTAGCAAAACTTTCTTCAACCTGAAGAAGAGAACCTTTTGTCGTTTAAATTGACCTAGATGAAAGTTGGATATATTCTAGCAATTTCAGAACCTTTACATTTTCAATTCCTAGACCTTTCAGGTGAGTGAAAGAAGATCCTACCACCTGAGTTAAGGCCCAAGCCTCCCTAATCCTTTGCTCCACCCCCTAGGGCCCAATATTGCTTTTGGTGTTTCAGGACGATGCATTCACTAGGCTTCAACTTGCATATCGTTACCTCCAGTCCTTTTGCAGCACAAAAAATTTGTTGCCACAAGGGGTTTGAAACAGAGACTGGCATCAACTCTCTGTCCTGATCGTTGCAGCAACTCCTACCAGGATTCAAATCCTAAACCTTAAAAAAGGAAATTGTCATTTTGAATTTACCAACAAAATGGTTAAATGTATTTAACCAATTCGAAACCTTAGGTATTTTTATTGTTGCCAACAATTTAGATGCATTTTAAGACAGACATTCATTTTCTTATTATGAAGGAATACACTTTACACCCTAATTTTTTGAATTTTTGAAAAAACAAACTCTAGCAATATTTGGACCATCATGGCCTCAAATCAGTAGGACGGTTGCAAATTTTTACCAGATATTAGTTTGCATGCATATATAAATGCACTTCAATTTGAGTGTTTCACAAAATTATATTTGTTGGACTGCGAATCACTTCTTTTCAATCATGATATGAGATCTCAACATCTTAATTTACTAGATTTTTTGTCATCCTTCTAGTACCTCATCAGCAATACAACACAAAAAATCCACAGATTGCCATGATTACAAAGAAAATACAAGAAAAACAATGAAAGTGAGACATCACGAAGCCATTGGAATGTGGTCTACTTTGATTCCAATGCATAAGGAATTTATCCCCATTCTTATAATTCAAAAGGAATTTGGCAGGGTACAGAAATCGATACATATATATAAAGAGATGCTATAGAAATTAAAAGGCTCTCAACTTGGAAGGAGGTTCTCCAACGAAAAAGATCACACCTTAGAGCAGGAAAACAAAGAAAGCATGCCTCAAAAGGAAGTTGGCGTATTGCATAATGTGTTTAACTAACAACCTGAGGGTTTGCATATATATGCTACATATGGATCATTGATATATTCTTTGCCATTTGATCTAGCAATCCAAGCTGGGGAAATTTTCAGAATGAAAGATGAAAATTTTAGTACAAATATTGAAATGTAACACCTAAAATTTTGCTTTTAAGAAGGGATCTTCACCTTCCAATTTCATAAATATTGCCAAAGCCGCAAAAAAAAAATCACCTAGTATTTTTATTCACTTCGGAACAATGTAAGTTATATATAGCTCCATCTTGAGAGATCGTGATGATTTTTTTTTTTTGCAAAAGGGATATGAAAGAACTGATTGGAGTAAGCATTTTAAATCTCATGTCTCTAAGTTATTAGTTGCTGAAGTGCTTACTCTATGAACTGCATAATTTTTGAAGTTCTTGAACCCTTTTGTTGAGCATGTGATTCTGTGAAGGGGTTGTTGTAATTAAGGTCTATGGCCAATGAAAGACCTCCAAACCACCAACTATGATTCAAACTCTGCATTGATTATGCATGCCCTTGATGGAAAACTTTTTCAATGATATGATCTAAGCATTAGTAACAAAGCTGTTCAAGATCCAGAAAATCCCTGCATTCCTTAATGCAATGGCTTCCCCACAGTTGCAGCAATTTGGAGACAAAAAGAAAAGTGTTCCAAGGCATGGAGCAGAGAAGGAAGGTGTTGATTGGCAGGGAGAAACATGAATTTCACACTCATGATGTTAGGAGTTTCCAGATATTCATGAACCAAACCTTCATAGGTTCTAGTAGCAGGCCTGGACATCGGCCCGGCCCAGTTTGGATTCACCGTTAAGAAAATGGGCCGGATCTGACCGGCCCGTTACCCGGCCTGTTTATTAACGGGCCGGGCCGGGCCGGGCTGGGTACCAGGCCTCGCCTTCCCAGCCTGAGGCCCAGCCCGGCCCATCTGCAATTGATATCCGGGTTGGGCGGGTCAGGCCGGGCCGGGCCCAATGCCTAGGCCTTGAATGTGCACAAAAGCATCTGGACATATATAAGAATAAAGAATAATACTTCTTCATTCATGAAAATTGATCAATGCTTATATTCAAGAAAACAATCAGCATAACCATTATTCTGAACCTGCCAAGGGAACTCAAGAATTTCAAATAGAAATCAGAAATAATAATGATCAGATATCACAATCACATATACTATGAGGAAACCAAGCCACACTGATAGATGTTAGGTCTGCACATATTTTGGATCCCACATCACATTTTCAAAAAAGGTCACTGTCATAAAATTTAAGAAACAAATAAACAATTACAAACTTTCAGAAATGATAAATGCTTTCAATGCCTTCATTAATAATTCAAACTTGAAAATGAGCAGAATAAAGATTATAAAGTACAATAACTGCTTTCCTTGGACGTCTGGAAAATCCAAGATATAACAAGCGATACACAGTCTGAAGCTTTTTAGTAAGAAAAGATCCCTCCAAAACTGAACACAATGATATAGTAGCCACTGAAGACAGCAGTAGGACTATGCTAGGCTGGGAGAGAGGAGGGGAAGCAATAAGCAAAATTTAAAATTTAAATGGTCCATCAACAGAGTTTGAAAAATCAAAGTAAACATCTTCAAAATCCATTAGCTGCAAATCTGCAATTTCACATGAAAAAGTGAATGTTAATAAGAATTCCAAGTGCTTGTCTGCAAAGCATACATGCTAGTTGAGAGACAGAGAGAGAGAGCAACTTAAAGGTCAATTGAAATGATCACCTCATACAAGACATATTTGATGAAAGGTTCAATTTTCAGCGTCTCTTCAAGCTCAAACAAGTTCAGTTTCCACTGTAGAACACATCATGCCATCAATCATCATTTCAACATTAACTCTATGCAGGAGTGTGTATAAATGCGCCTAAGTTTTTTCAAGTTAGTATTGCAGCAAATTCTAAGCCATAACCATTACAAGTTTTGTGAATAAGCAACCAACATATGCACAAATGGAATGAAGTGCTAATGCATTAGCAAAACACCACACTTCCAATGAAACAAAGGTAGAGAATAAATCTTCAGTTGTATGATAATCATGCATTAGATTAACTTTCTTCGTCAGAATGGTGCTCTGCATCATGGGAACTGTAACACATATTAATTTAAGCAGACTACTATGTTAATATGTAAAATAAATTAGATTGAACTTTGAACGACTTACATTTCACACAAGTTGTTTGCATCACGAATCCAACTCTGTGTGCATATTAATGATTCTATATTTTCAGGAGTAGTTGAGCATTGATAATCATTAAGAACTCTTCTGGATATACTGAATGCAGATTTTGAAGCAACTGTAGATACAAGAATTGCTAATACATCTCGAGCCATCTTTGCTACAATTTTATATTTGCTTTCATTTGTCTTCCACCAAGATAATATGTCGAAGTCTGTCGTAGATACAATTTCTTACAATGGATCACTCAAATATTTGTCTGGATTTGTATGAATTGCTACAGGAGATACAGAGCTGGCATATGCTTTGAACCCACATCTAGCGATACTTTTATACTCTTCCGTTGCAATCATGGTACTAGTGGATGCATTGCCCATTTGCATATTACTCGTGTCACTATTACCATACATATTTTTGTACTCAACATATAATTCATGAAGGATGCTCTCTATATCTTCATATTTGACCATTGCATCACATTTATCCAAATCATCAAGCAAATACTTCAAGTATGACAACTTGAACCTAGGATCCAAAACAAACGCAATTGCAAAGAGAATATTGTATCTCTTGAAGTATTTGTCAAATTTTTCTTGCATTTTGCATATCAATGCCCTTATATGTTCATTTGATGAACCACGATGTACACGCAAATGATGGTAAATTGATAAAATTTCTTCAAATACAAGATTAGACGTTACCTGCTTAGAAGTAGAGAATAGATTCGTTACATTGTAGACCACCTTTAAGAACTGACATAGATTAGATGCATGAGACCACTCATCCTCAAAAGGCAAACATGCATAATTAGGATCACAGACTGCCAAATGTTGAAAGACATCTTTGAATAACAATGCATCTCTCAACATTATAAATGTAGAATTCCATCGAGTAGGAACATCATACTTTAAACTTTTTTTCTCATCCAAACTCATTGCCTTTACACATTCCTTGAAGGCATGTAGTCGTTTTAGTGATCCCCTTACATATTTGACACTGTCACAAAGTTTTGAAATTGTTTCATCCATATCATTCATACCATCCTTAACTATGAGATTTAAAATATGTGCACCACAACGAATATGAAAGTATTCCCCTCTCAATGGAAATGAAATATTGTTTTTTCTTTCTATGGTCCTTCTTAGTAAGCTTATTCCACTATAATTTGTTGAACAACTATTAGCAGTAACAGGAAACAACTTCATTTGAATTTCCCACTTACTAGTAATGCACTCTAATAAAACGTTACATATGGAACTTGCATTATGTGGTGGAGGCACATGTACAAAATTAAGTATATGAGAGTGCAATTGTCAATCTGTATCAATATATTGAGCTGTTAAGCATAAGTATCCTAACGTCTATTGTGAGGTCCACATATCAAATGTCAATGAAACCCGCTGCACGTGATTATTTAAAAGTCCTTGATATCTCATTTTTTTAGTCTTGAACATTGACTGAACCTATTTTGTAAGTGTTTTTCTAGAAAATGGAACAAACCTTGAATTTCAAGCCCTTAGAAGATCATTACGATATTTATATTCTGCAAAACTGAAAGGAAGTCCATGCATTATCGCACACTTAGCCATACATTTTCTTATAGTTTCCATATCAAATTTATGTAGACCTAAAGAAGTGTAACCAGATTCAATAACTCCAAATGCCAAAGTTCGTTGTCTTCCATCAAATATTTTCTTTTGGACACAATTATCTGCATGTTGTTTTAAGTGGCTCGTACCATTAGAACTATGTCTACTAAACTGTTCACTACAATGATTGCATTTTGCATAATTTTTTCTCTGAAATTGTACTAATGTGAAGTCCTTCCATACTGCTGAAGTTCTTTTCCTCTTGGATTCAACAGTCAGATCAGTACACGAAAAATGATTCATTCTCCTCCATATCTACCATCAAACGACATTCTTCATTTCCAGAGTGGGAAAACATATCATTCATTTTTTAATGAAATGCAAACAACCTAAGCACATGAAATGGTTCAACTCTTAACTAAGAAATCATAAACCATCAAGCATGAAACACCACAAGAAACAGACTAATTCCAAACAATCTACATGGACACTACAATATAAGTTAAATAAGATGCCAAACAAATTTCTGTCAGACTAGTTACAATAAAATCATTTATCATAATATATATATATATATATATATATATATATATATATATATATATATATATATATTCCAACGTAAGAAAAAGTCAAAATCAGTCATGGCAAGCATGAGAACTCACAAATCAGTCATAACATAAGAAACCACATTCATTCTGGTTTCCTAAATGAATAAAAACAAATGATGATAACATCAATATTGAATTAATTATGATGTTAGAGAACCAACATTCTGCTTCTCCACTTTTTAGATAAAGAAAGTGCTCTAGTTGTGGTCGGGAATGTTTTGAATGGTCACTTTTGTCTTCTTAAAAATGAACCAGGGAGATGTATGGTTGTGATTCAGCTATATATAGACACATGAATGGTATGAAAAATTAGATGCATGAGTTCAAGCTTTTAAAGATGGATCAAAAGCAGCAAAAAGAGAAGGGAAAATTGAAATTGGTAGCAGAAATGCCCATTGGTTGTTATAGTCTTACCTGAAAGATGAAGTTTGAGGAGATCGTCGCCTCTTTTGCTGTTCCTCTACCAAAACAAGAAGCAATAGTGGTATGATAGGAGCTCACCTGCACATAACATTATACAATGGAGTTGCAGAAAGGTTACACAAATTACTTAAAGAAGTCCACTGCAAACAAGAAAAAAGTTCTCAAATAACAACATGCTGGAATGCTTCTACAACACACACAAGAAGGGAGAGAGCGAGCAAGCAAGAGAGGGAGAAGGGGAAAGACAGGGAGACCAGTGATAATATTATGCCCAGTTCAAAATGATGAGGACAACTTAGAAGATCCATCAAAATTTCAAGCATGCCATTCATTTGCCTTTGACATTTTTATATACAAAAATGATCGGCATCAGAATGCTTACAATCATATACTTCAGTTTGCAATTAGTAAAAAATACAAGTACTATCTACATTTTAAGTCCGTTCTGGATAGATGAAACTTGAGAAGCTTCACATTTCCAAGGAACGTAAGTGAATGTTGTATGATCATTAATTATTGACATAAGAACAAAAAGGTTCTTAAGCAGAATATACATCCCAGCATATAGTTTTCCTCCAAGCAAATCAAAACTTCACGAGGTGCAGTCCGACTTTGTGAAGAAACAGCCCATCTCAACTCATCGAACCATTTGTGCTGGTGGAAAGGAGGGAAGGGCAATAAAAGTCTCCCCTAATCATCCACCTATTTGAGATATGCATCATCAAGCCATTGAGCCAACTCAGTCCTTTTTAATCAAAGTGCTAACATTTCCTATTATGGTGGACAAAACAACTTAGATCTAGTTGCCAATAGAACACAAAAGGAACCAACAGAACAGGGACTTATCTCTTCCAAACCCTAGCAAAAAAAAAAAAAACCCCACCTCGTAGTGTCGGGCGTTGCTGTGGTTGAACAGCTTGAGCGGTTGAGCCACTGGAGGAGGCAAAGAAACTAGGTGGTGGACCGAAGGTCGACGGTGGCTGTGACGGATTGGCGACGGTGCGGTGACGGTGGCTCGGCTCTCTCTCTTTCCAACCAAACAAAACCCTAACAAATGTGTCGAATGTTTTCGTTTGAAAGTTTTTTATCGATACTTCATAACAAGCTGAATGGGTCCCAACGGGCTGAATTGATAACCCGCACCCGGCCCCGGCCCGTTATGCTGTCGGGCCGGACCGGGCACAACGGCGGGCCGCCCGGTTGAAAAATTTAAGGCCCGGACCAGGCTGGGTACCGAGTACCCGGTGGTGGCCCAGCCCCGGTGCCCAGGTCTATCTACTAGTAACCTATAAAAGCCAACACATAAGAATGAAAGGAAACACACGAAAAAGATGACAAAAACAATGGAAAGAGAAGATAGATCAAAAGAATGGAGAAATGCCACTAGAATGGTAATAATCCCTTCCTCTCAAACACAATGAAAGCTCCCACAGCCATGGACATCCACTTAAAGTGTAGCTTGGATTATTCAACCTTATTTTGGTTATTTATGTAAAAGAAGTTAAAATAAAATTACAAAATGAAGCAAGAACATTCATAAATTCTTAGCTAGCTAGAAGCCTAGGGCAATCCATTTTAGAGTCAATCTAAAATTTTTAAGTTATGATTTAGATGGCTTTGGGTCTTAGATAGGATATGAAAGTCCTATATAGTCCATGATCTAATAGTACTTAGCTAGAGTATGTCTGCATTTCGATCTCTGCTGAAATCTGTTCCAAAGCATAAAATGCCTCTAAGTCTCTTGGTTTGGCTTCAAATGAAATTTGGAACATAATTCATTGACACCTGAAACAACATACATGTAGGTATTAGAATATAAAAACATGAATAAATGCATATATCAATGCCTAAAATGTCATACATTTGATGCATGCATCATGAGTAATCAATAGTTCAAGCTTGTTGATAATTTTTGTTTTTCCAAATAAACTAAATAACACAATTTTGTTGTTATTGAGGTAGCCTATTGTCATGATTTGACTCTTTACCAGTTTACCCATGACTTATTCTGCAATCCTATTTTTTGCCACCAGCCTTTATGGCACCACAAGTCTAACTCCTTTCTAGCCATCCTTCTTTTGTAGTGCCCCACTCTAGCACTTTATAGTGGAAATTTTATCTTTTAATGCCAGCCAAAGCATCCCAAGTTGCACAAGTGTTAAATTTCATAGCAAACAAAAATAAAAAATCTTCACGTTAATTAAGTATACATGCTCCTTGGACAAGCTTTTCATTGCTTAGCTAATCCCTCATCACATCTTCACATGTCCTTCCAGTATGCTAAAGTTGAATAACACCAATGGTGGCTAACCAGTCAGGAATGAAGCTTGCTAGTTGCCTATTGCCGGCATCATTACTATCTCCATGAAGAAGTGGCATTCGCCATAGTAGGCATTTGAGGGTGAGAGAAAGAAGAGTCGACGGTGATTGCAATCGACAAAGCACACACTTCATCTACACAAAGCAGCAATTTGGTTGGGAGAGAGAAAGTGCTATTGGTAGTGATTGCAATCAACAAAGCATACTTCTTCACCACATTCCTTGTGTTTCTCATCTATAGTTAGCCATTTTTCATTCACCACATGTGGGAAGCTTATGAATGAAATTGCATAGAGCGACCATCCCATGTTAGCCAGTAGTATAAACATTTTCCATATGTTGCTTGAATGGCAATATGATAATATTGTCAAATGTTCAACCTAAGACTTGACAAGTATGTGTGTTCCAAATTGTCTTATTGTAGTCCAACTTTGGGCATGTCAAACTACTAATTTGACAAAATTCAATATATCATGAACAATGCAAGCAAGAAGTGTAAACTCAGCATTACTTATAAGGTCTATTTGGTTGCATTTAGAAATCTTGCAGGCTGGGCAACTAATTTAGGAGAATCTCTTAGGTACAAAATTGGCATGAATGATGGGAGGGCATTGTATTACAATTGAACAAAGTATGTGTAAATGAACAAGGTCCAAGGGAAAGTAGACACAAGGGAATACATATACTCTCTTGTTTTTATTTAATATTGATAATTTGTTCCTTTAAAAATGGCTCCCAATGGATTATATAACATAAATATGCTATTTTTGAGTTGCATACATAGGCTATCAAAATGTCAGTCCACCATTGTTGACTTGCATACATGAGCTATTGAAGCATCAGTCTACAATTGGTAACCTGCATACAAGGGCAACCAAATTAAACATCAGTTTGACATTGGCAAGTTGCATGCACATGCTATAAAAAATGTCAGTCTAGTTATAGAATTCACAAATGATTTCCTATCAAGCATCGGTGATGTGAAGTTGGTTTCGTAACAAACACTATAAGATAAGGATATTACAAGAGTAAAGTGTTTTTTTTTTCATTTAATATTGTTAATTTCTTATTTCTTCAAATTTGGCATGTTGTCAATGTTGCGCCTTCTCAGCATTGCTATCAACAATTCTTTCCATCTACCATCTTCTTTATTTATACATCTATTTCTTCAAACCACAAGCAGTTCCTTTGCCATCCCTTGGAGCTAACGACATTGGCAATAAAAGTATGTGTTTTTTCTTCATTGTATAAATATATACTTTAAATCAAGTATCTGCAATTCTTCCTAAGGTTCCTAGTTTTCATGTTGCAGATCAAGCCATAAGTTTCCTAGTTTTCATGTTGCAAAACAACCAATTCATTATTGGATGTTGATGAAGATGGAGAACCATGGCGGTGGCCTATGACCACAAAAGATATGTCTACCAATGTCATCCATATAATAGGAAGAGAACTAAGCAACCTGGATCCCTTAGTACTTGTTGGCAACTATTATAGCTTCTATAGAACACTATATTTTTGGTATTTGTACAACAAACACTCAACACATTGGTAATGGATAATAATTTAAGCTGCAAATCACTGATCACTGTTGCAAATAGAGATGTACAAGATATCCATTGCCTTGATGCATAAATGCAAATGTGTACATTCAATACTTTGTGAATCACTATTTCACATATTAATCAATTGTTACACTTATATTTTTTCTACAACACTGATGATGTTGCAAACTTCGTGGGACTTGAAAGAGGACCAAGTTTTGTACATGGTGAACTTCATGAATGAAATCATCACCTTCTACAGTACCATGAAGACAAGACCTCACCCATGACGTACGCAACATTTTTATAAGTCGTTATTGTTTTAGCTATGAATCACAATATCTAATAATTAACAACAATCTTATACTAATTTAGGTTGTTTTTTTTTCAAGAATTGGGAATAAGTCCTCGTCAATTCAGATACCATCATGTACATGCCGTTACAGATTGTTTCTTCAATATTTGAAAGTTGGAGAGTAGGTCTTTAAATATTTTCTTATATTTAGTGGACTGAATCTGTAATTGTTATATTGCCAACCCTAATCTCTTTTAACGTGAGATTAGGGTTACGTGAAAGGAATTCTTTTTTGCTCTCTCTCTCTTTCATCATAACATGGTGTCAGAGCTAGGTTTGGCATCAACAACCAAGTGAGTTCTCTGACGACCATCTTCTCCGGTGACTTATCTTCTCTGGTGATCTCTTCCATCCTCCCTCTTCTCATCGCCCATCTCTATTCCCTCTTATCACCCAATAAGGGGACGGTGAGAGAATAGGGTTTGGGTGTTCTGTGTGGAGAAGGACCTGATCACGCCTTTGTGGAAGGCATGATCAGTTCTTCAAGTTGATCTCGTAGATGCTACTTCAGCGGTGATCAGAATTTCACGTTGATCGTGTGGGGCAGAGTCAATCTACTGGTTGAGGATACAACGTGACATGAGAAGCTGCTGTTTGTGGAGTAAATC
This sequence comes from Nymphaea thermarum, assembly GCA_011799765.1. NCBI lineage: Eukaryota > Viridiplantae > Streptophyta > Magnoliopsida > Nymphaeales > Nymphaeaceae > Nymphaea > Nymphaea thermarum. The sequence goes on from JAANDH010001097.1 coordinate 73,597, forward strand.
TGCTATGTAAACACAGTTTGACATGAAGAGCAGAATCATCTACAGATCGTGGATGTAAAATCAGTAAAGTGAGGCTGGGTGAGTTGTGGACTACTGCTAATCGTAAGTACAAGCTCTGTCAGTTGATATCATTTATTCCTTTGTCGTGTGGATAGCTAGTTTTATGTGGAACAACTGTAGTTAGAAGTAGCAACAGTCTTCAGTCAATGGGGGAAGAAGTTTCAGTCATCGCGCTGAAACAATTTATTTTATATTGTTGTTTGATCTATAAAGTTTCAAATATGATATTGGAGTTATAAGTTTCTTTCCAAAAGTTCCAGTCATCACTTGAAACAGTTTATTCTATATTGTTGCCTGATCTATAAAGTTTCAGATCTGATGTTGGAGTTGTAAGTTTCTTTTCCAGATTTGGCTATGTTGCAGTTGATATTTCTCTAGTAATAGTGATCAGTACATTACGTTTTTTTTCAAGTCTGTGAGTTACAACTACATCCTTGATTCTTAACTTGTGTGTCAATATGGTCTTCTTTATTTACTATGGATGAAAACGATAAATCTGAAGGGTTTACTGAACACAAGATGGCTGAGAATTCATTTTATTATGGAACCACAATCCATTAATTTAATGGTTCAAATTATGAAATATGGTCTACAGTGTTCATAATGTTGGTAGCTGGTCATATGAAGAAATATGTCCTTGAAGAGGATGAACCTATGAGGAAAAAGGAAAATATGCGGCGTAGGATGAAGACAATTACATTGTTATGTCTTGGATTATGAATAGTGTAGAGTCTCATAGAGCTCCAACTATTGCATATTATACCAACACCAAAGATATGTGGTCTTTATTGAGGAAGACATACTCTCATGCCACTAATTAAGATTCTACAATTGGAAGAGAAGTTATGCAACATACGGCAACTATCTCAATATTTTGCTACATTGATTGTTTCATATGAACGGTTAAAAGCTCTTCGCCCACCTTGCCAATATTGCTATGTATCACACTTTGAAACTGGTATGGTAGCGAAGTTTCTATCTGACTTATCTCTAGAATAATTTGTGGCAAAGTCTCAAATTCTCTCAGGTAGTGAACTTCCAAACTTAGCTGTCACGTATAATAGGCTGAGTCGTTTTGGAGTCATTCACTCTCAAACTACACATGACACACTAGTCTCTACACTTGTGATATTAGGAGGACGGAGCCCTAGTTCTTTTGGCGGCACTAGGGGACGTGGTACAGGCCATGGTGCAGGATGCGACAGATTTCAGTGCTCTTATTGTGGAAAAATGGGTCATCTAGAGGATCACTGTTGGGACAAACATCATCACCTCCGTTCGAGCATTTTCTCTTGATGTGGTGGAGGCAAAATCGCCACAGACAAAAGTCCTTTTCATCCCAAATAGTCCATCAAAGGCAACAATATCTATGGTTGAGTCTTCTACTGATCCTTCTATGTCCATGTCATATTTCCTTAACTTAAGTAAGGTTGAATATGATCATGTTCTTCCTCAGAGGTCTGTCTCTACATATGCCTATACTACTGTTATAGATTTAGCATTCTCTGTTGGTGCTCCTATTGATGATCCAGGTATGACATGGATGATAGATTCTGGTGCTTCCAGACACTGTTGTAATCAACCATAAAATTTTTCATCATTAGTCAGATTCTCTATACCACAGCATGTTAGGCTGGCTGATGGTAAGTTGTCCCCTGTTTTGGGCAACGTGATATCTACCTTCCACATTTAGGCATTATTACACGTGTGCTATATGCTCCTCCTCAATTTCCTGTTAACTTGTTATTTGTTAAGCAGTTAGCTATTGACTTATAGTGTTTCCAAATATGTTTGCATTAGAGTCATTCTTATGTGATGCTTGTCAGTCAGGCAAGCATATACAGACCAGCTTTTCTTTGAGTCAGAGTCCATCCAATCAAAGTCTGTTTGATCTCCTTCATGTGGATGTGTGAGGTCGTAGTCAGGTTCCATTTCGCTCGTATTTTCAGTATTATCTTGTTTTAGTTGATGATTTTACTAGAATCAGTTGGGTATTCTTGTTAAGGGAAAGATCTGAAGTCATATGTATTCTTCAGAAATTTGTCTAGGAAATAAAAACTCAGTTTGGTTTCATTGTCACAAATATTCGCACTGATAATTCTCTTGAATTCAAGTCTTTTGTTTTGCTTCAATTTTATGCCCACTATGGAATTCAACCTCAATATATGTGTCTACATACATCCCAACAAAATGGTATAGCTGAACATAAACATCGACAACTCCTAAATGTGGTTCGCACCTTCGTGCTACATTCTCACATGCATGCATATTTTTGGGATAATGCTATTCTTATTGTGTGCTACCTCATTAACATATTACTCTCTTCAACCATCCAAAAACATATTCTCATTCAAATGTTATATCCAAACCTATCATTATTTCATTTACCTCCCAAAGTATTTTGATGCACCTGCTTTGCACATATCCTAAGCCCAAATAAAAACAAACTTGTTGTCCAAGCCATCAAATATGTATTTATTGGCTACTCAGCTCATAAAAAATTATGTAAGTGATTTGATCCACTGACCAAGAAAGACAATATCAGTGCGGATGGTTACCTTCTTGGAGTCTCGTCCTTATTTTTTTCCTTCGAGTTCTTCTCCGTTTGAGATGCCTATATCGGTTGCTCTTCCTATTCCACCAATGTCACTAGAGTCGATCCCTCCATCTCAACCTATGTCAAGTGAACATTTCCTTGATCCTCCATTAGTTTACACTCGTCGTCTCGGTCCCTCTCTAACCACCCATCAGAGTCTTCTCAAAAGGTAAGCTCCACTTATATGACTGGTTCAGGTTTAAATGATGAACACTATGCGTATGATCTCTCTATTGCAATTTGTAAGGGCAAGCGATAGTGCATACTACACTCGATTTCTAATTCTATCTCTACTGACCAGTTGAGTACAAGTTTGGTGCAGTTTGATCGAGTTCTGTCTAGTCACATGATCCCTTCTTCTTACCATCAAGCCCTGTTAGATCCACGGTGATGGCAAGCCATGCAAGAGGAAATTGATGCTCATATCTCTCGAGAGACTTGAGAATTGGTGGATCCACCGAAGCATTGTGATGTGGTTGGCTCCAAGTGGGTTGTCATTATCAAGTATCATTTTGATGATTCAATTGAATGGTTCAATGCACGTCTTGTCGCTAAAGGATATATACAGACTTATAATGTCAACTTCTATTTTCTCCTGTGGCTCGATTGGGTACTATTTGACTTATTATATCTCTTGTTATCCAGCGAGAGTGGCCTTTATTTCAGCTGTACGTGAAAAAAAAATTTCTATATGGAGATCTTTCTGAAACTGTTTATATGTAGCAACTACTTGGTTTTGAGTGACAGTGAGAGTGTTCCAAGGTATGCAAATTAAAGAAGGCATTTATGAGCTTAAACAAAGTCCCCGTGCACGGTTTTATAAGCTATTTGAGGTCTTATCTAAGTGTGGCTTTAGTTGATCCCAAGTTGATCACTCATTGTTTATCAAGCAAGGTACATATGGTATAGTGATATTGATTGTTTATGTTGATGATATTGTTTTCACCGAAGAAAGTAATCAAAAGATAGCTTAGACAAAGCAGTTTCTACAAAAACACTTTGTCACAAAAGACCTTGGACAACTCCGTTATTTCCTTGGTATTGAGGTGATTCATAGTAGTAAAGGAGTTGTAGTATCTTAGAGAAAATATGTTCTTGATCTTCTACATGAAACAGATTTATTGGGGGTTAAACCTGCCATTCTTCCCATGAATCCTCACATTCATATACATAATGATGAATCAAAGCCTTTTGACTCTAGATCTTGTAGATCTCTGATAGGAAAACTGCTATATTTGACTGTCACTTGCCTTGACATTAGCTTCACTATGAATAAGCTAAGCCAATTCATGGAAAAACCCCAGAGAATTCATTGGGACACTACTCTAATGGTTGTCAAATACCTGAAATCAGCCTTGGAATAACCTCGGGAGAAGGTGTTGATATAGAAGCATATGGTAATGCTGATTATGTAGGGCTTATAGAGGACATAATGTCTACTATAATTTTTTGTGTCTTTGTGGGATGTAATCTTATTTATTGGAAAAGCAAAAAGCAAAATGTGGTGGCTCGATCTAGTGCTGAGTTGGAATATAGGGCTATGGCTCAAAGTACGACAAAAATGTCATGGGTCAAATCAGTACTTCTAGAGTTGGGTGTTTCAGTAAATTTCCCAATGAAGATGTATTCTGACAACAAGGCAACAACCTATATTGCTAACAATCATGTCTTTCATAAAAGGACAAAACATATTGAAGTGGATTGCCACTATGTTCGGGATTTAGTTCAAGAAGGAATTATTAGCACTATTCATGTCTCCTCTAAAGATCAGACAACTGATATTTTTACCAAGGCTTTTCTCATAAGCGATTTTTGAGAGGTTGCAACAAGCTGAGCATGATTGATATCTATGCTCCAGCTTGAAGGGGAGTATAAAAGAGTGTTTTTGCAATATTGAAAAGTTGGAGAGTAGGTATTTAAATATTTTCTTATATTTAGTGGACTGAATCTGTAATTGTTATATTGCCAACCCTACTCTCTTTTAACGTGAGATTAGGGTTATGTGAAAGGAATTCTTTTTGGCTCTCTCTCTCTCTCTGATCGTAACACATTCCAATCTTCATTAAGTGTTATTGCAATTTATGAACTTTCATTGTCAGGTACATGCAATTCATTTTGTTGGATGAACCCTTGTGCTTTAGCCAAGGGGATATGATTATTAGATTTCAGCACGTTGAGTTGTTTTTGTCTAAAATGTTGCAAACTTGTGGTTCGTTGGCTTTCGGTGTATTTATTATCATAAAACAATATATGCAATTGTTATTGATAACTGATATAACTCAGTTTGGAATTCTCTAGTGTTATTGCAATATGTATTCAGTGTACAACAGATTCTTCTGATTCTAGTTAAGAAAGGGTTGTCCCACCTTTCTCAAATTTCTGTCATGCAAGGGAATTGTCAAAACATTCTTAACTAAGCTGAATTTTTATGTCATCTGTTATCACCTTCACTAATTTTTTGGATATATTTTAATGCGTCTAAAGATCATTTCGCCTTTAAAAAAAAAATTTAAATTTTTGAAAAATTATCAGGTCACGTAGTGTTGTACAAAGTTGAGAGATGCAAAACATAAGTTGAGCATGTCTCTTCCAGCATTATCAAATGCTGGACATCTGTTCAAATGGTTCTGATTGAGCTTCAAATAAATGGTTGACATCATGAAAGTGCTGTGTAGAGGCACACTGAACATTACATTTTTAACTTCCCATAGACAAGGCCATAGTATTCTCTGACACATGTGCTCGACAAACACGTAATCCATCTATCAAGCCCTATCTTAGGGATTCAACATTGTCCATTTGATTTTCCCTTTTGGATTCGTTTGGGACACAGGAAAAGTAAAATATACAGTATATGTACGTCTTTAAACATCTTTATGGATTTCGATGCAACATTATATCCCACCAGTGTTATGTTACATGGGCATGGGTACGGTGAGGCAAGTACAAGTTCGATGATTTCAGAAAACCTGGGTGGGTATGAGGGTAACATAGAGTGTATGTGTAAATAATACATTATATATATAGTAATCGATAAAAATTCACAAAATAAAAAAAAATAAAACTATAGAATGTGGAAGATAGTAAAAAGAAAGTAAAAATCAAAATTAAAGTAAAAATTAAAATTGAAAATATAATTTTTTAGGCTTTGAAATGCAACTGCACCCACATGCCTATGTCTCTGAACCTGCGTACCAACACAGGTACTTCTGCATGGCTTAAAACTAGTGCCATATCAGTTATTTCCACTTATATTGGATAAATGGCCACACTTATTCCAGTACTAGAAAGCAAGGAAACCCAAGTGTGCATGTGTTCATAGCTAAGTCAGTCGGATTCTTCTATTTTACTGCCGCACCCGAGTCGCGTCGAATCGGGTGCACACCGGATATGGGTGTGGCTCGGACTCACACCCGAGCCCAGTTAGAATGTCATATTACTAAATTACTTATATAATATATGTTATGATATTTTCGTATGCAATACAATTATTCAAGTGTGTTATATACATTAATAACTAAATTGTAATAATGATATATACATGCTTATTCTGTTATATATATAATAAATTAAAATTAATAATAATAATAATAAAATACCCTTGCCGCACCTAAATTTTTTGGGATGTGCCGCTCTGACACCCGCACCCCGCACTCAGATGACATAGGTTCATAGACATGCATGTGTGCGTATGATAGGGAGAAAGAGAGAGAATGCAAATAGCAAAAAAAACCTCCAACTATCATATAATTCTAGAGTAAATTTTTTAATACAAGTAATGGAAGAGGGAAATAGTCACATGAAGGGCCACTATCCCTAGATGGTTGTGGCAAAGAGACGCTCTTGTCTGCAAAATAGACACGTACTAGAATTGTACTGCATGTCTTCCAGTCTCCTCCTCGCCATGAGAACCTTGAATTTAACAGATCCAGGTCGAGCCAACACCATTCCATTACATTCCAGCGTCTTAATATAAAGGATCATTGTGTCAGAAGGCAAGGGCATCATCAACTTTCAAGCAGGAAAAACAATTTAAACAGGAATAGAGTTCTATAGTGCACAGCCAGGCCATCAAAGTTGGATTCTAGCATTAACTGGACGTCAGATTCCAAACTCATTTTAGTATGCAAAGGAAAACACTGGAAACCCAAAAATTTCAATCTATGCCCCAGGATCCTGCTCAAGGGCGTGAAGGACCTCTAAAGGTATACTGTATACATAAACAAATGACAACTGGATGACTACTGGATACTCTGCACAAAGCTAATTTGTAGAATGGCCAGTACGTTGTGGCAGGACACAGCTGAAAATACAGGTAGGCAACCATTTTCTTATGTTTTTAATACAATTACTTTAAAAGGGGATGCAGAACAGGAATCAAAATGGAGAATCCCTTCAAGGCATTACATGGCACTCTTCCTCATGGATAGTCTAGTTTCATAAGAATCATAACCAATGTCACTATCCAGCTACACCTCTCCAACAAGCTAAGTTAGATACTAGAGTTCTACTTTTCATTCTTTAGGATTCAAAAAACCATTTTAGTCCAGCATCATTTCAGAGTCTGGAATGGTTTTACAAATACAACTACTTCCAAGGACAACCTACTACTGCATTTAGAAGATTAACCTTGTTCTGGTTGTTGCTTAGCCTAGCAAATCAGCTATTTCCTACATCAGAAGCTTTAGTTTAACTCGAAAATAACATGTCATGATCATTCAATCATTACCCTCAGATGATATGTGAAAGTGGTTCAAGACATCTAGGAAACTTATCAAACTTACCCAACCATGTCCAACTGTATTCATGTAGCAGTGAGCACTGTTGTCTAGAGGCTATCAACTGAGTCTAACTAATCCTGCAGCATGTTCTGGCAGTTCTGAACAACTAATAGAGTTACAACAAGAGAAAAATGAATATACCCCACATATCGAAGAAAACACTGTTGAGATATTAGATATACCTTTCAGCTTAATTCTTAGCAATCTACAAAACAGCAGCTGTGTGAAGGCATCTTCTTCCCAAGGCCTTTGAACCAGTAATTTGCCAACCAGCTCCTTCTCTATAACACTCAGCCTACAATAGCATGACTTAAAATCAGAGATGCATGAGATTGTGAAGCTAACAAGAAGACAATAAATAATTGAAAGTTACAGTATCAGATATATCTTGGCCGTCATCCATAAACCCTCCCACAATATGCACAGAATCACCAAGAGTCACAGCTGCAGCATATCCTCTGCAACTATTCATTGGATCAGCAAAAATCCAAGAGCCAATGCGAGGATCAAACATTTCCACACTTGACAAAAAACTTCTTCCATCATAACCACCTAATGCATACCTGAAAAAATTGGTTTGAGAATGTTAGCATACCAATGAAATGCTATGTAAGTGCGCATAGAGAATGTTGCTATTGGGAAGTGAACGACAAAAATAACTCACAGTTTTTCATTCAACACCACCAAGGAAGGGCATCCTCTTCTTGAAGACATAGAGTCAAGCCTTGTCCATGAAACTTCTCTAGGGTCATATCTTTCAGTTGATCTGGCCACCAATTTGCAGATGATTGCAATCCATAGAACATCATATTCAGCATACATGGTTTCAAAACAATACAGATGTCATTCATATGAAAACAGACCAGCTCAGAGTCATATGGTCATTCTGATATTAGTTTAAGGATTTTTCATCCGAGAAATCCTAAAAGTATCCATCACATCAAACCCTCAAAGCTCAATCATGTCAGGAAAGTAGTAAACACTCAAAGTGCATAAAGTTGGAATGATTTCAGTAGATTAATCAATATCATAGAAGTGTCAAACAATCAAAATAAATCAGGAAACTATGATATGTTGTTTTGCAGTACTTAGAATTATCATTTGCATCTAGAGGGAGGAAGACAGTTGAACACTCCAAAGTCTAAAATTTAGTAAGCCAAACAAGACCAAAGAATTTCCATGACTCTTGCCTCTACCTAAAGCATGTATCCCACCGAGTTGTTGTGTCTAATGTAAACTACATGCGAGGCACCAAGATCAAAATGCCCTTAAGTAACACGTCTGGATATAAATCCATCATAATGAACTGAGACCCATAACTAAAACACAAAAATAAATATGAACACATCTTAGCAGCCCCTCTCAAGTTGAGGATGTCTTCAAACCATGTCCATCCTATCTTTAAGAAATCAAAATCCTTTTATTGTCAAATATTTCAATAATTTGATAGTATTTATCTTGTTTCTAGTTCTTGATATTCAATTTTTTGTCTGATAAAACACCGATTTTCAATATATTATATTTTACCATGTTGTATAGGGTTCAACGAAATCTTAATGGCACTTTGATTGTCACAAAAGAGGACTGACTTCAGCAAGACTTCCTCAAGTTCAGCCAAAAGATCTTGGACCCAAGATAACTTGACATAGCCAATGCCACAACACCTATGATCTGCCTCAATATTTAATCTCAGAATAACTTTTTGTTTCAAGTTGCTCGATGGACAAGGCTTCATACAATAAAGGCATAAAATTTAGATATCGATTTCCTTTTGTCTAGATTCAACTTAATTTGCATCTTAATACACCAACAATACTAAGATATCATGATTTTGTTTCCTCATCATAAATGCCACCATCCTCATGATGGCCACCAAGTATCCTAAAATTCTCATAACAGCCTCCATGTGCATAGATGTGGGTAGTCCTTGGTTCATACATGAACAGAGATACTTGATTGACAACATCGGCTATGTTTGATATAGTAAAAGTTAAATATTCAAGTACATTTGCTATATTCAATAACTCGTGGTATCTTCCTAGATTTCTTAACAATTTCACTCAATCTTTGATGAATTGGAGCTAGAGTATCCACATGTTTACATTGTTCAAACTTCAAACCCAAAACAAAAAACCAGCTGAAAGTGCAAGTTTCAAGCAAAGATACATTAGATTCAAATCTGCTAGTACGGAGGCACAGCAGCCACAAGTACAAATCTTGGCATACAAGAGCAGGAGTTAGACAAAAAAAATGGACATAACCCTAACTAAAGCTACAGCAAACATGATAAAATGCATAACTGCCCCCACTTATGACTCACTTATGAGGGTTTAAAAGAGTAAAATAAGTTATAACATATTGAAATAAAGAAGACGAAGACATTCTTTGACTAGAATAAGGAGATACAAAACTCGTGTATTTTAAGTGATATCATGCCAAGTTTGCCAACAAATTTCCTAAACTTTGATGATGTCAAACTCCTTGAAAAATGCAAACATATCAGCAACCTGATCTTTAGTCCTTATGCACTCAAGAGATATTAATCCTTCTTCATATGCCTTTGTTGTAAAATGGCAATCAATTTCAATATGCTTTGTTCTTTCAAAAGTTCTGTTTTTTTTTTTAAATCAAAATGTGGGTATTGTGAAGCCCTTCTTTTTTCATTACAATAGAAATTTAGAAGGCACAGGGTGCCATTACCCTCTTCACCCAAATCGCTTTAGGCTTGCTCCATGCCTTTCCCAATACTGATACCCGAGTCAATGACCATGCAACATAGACTGTACTCTATCCCTATCTTATGGGCTTGCCACATAGGCAGTGGCACATAAGTTGACTTAAGTGATGTATTCTATCCTATGTTATATGGACTTGCCAAATAGACCATGTCATAGCAATGGCTGTCAATTTTTTAATTTTATACTCTAACTCAATTACATGTATGTATTTTATATACATACATGCATGCAAACTTATTTTACACACGCCGATGCATATACTCTGCCAGCACCTGAAGCAAGTATGTTCTGAAAAGTGCTGCAAGCGTACCCACAACTGTACTTGCTATCATATGATATAGTTATATCCAACAGCAAACCATCTATGGAGAAGAGAGAGCAACCTTATTAAGAAAGAGATTTGAGAATGTTTCACAAGTTGTTAAATGTCAAAAGCAACTACGTTTGTACCAATAAACTTATCAAGAAAAAGAAAATTTATGCAAAACAAGGACAAAATCCTCAGAACCTCAAGCATATGCAAGTCCATATGCTTCTTCTCTCCTGTTGCGGTTGAAGCAGAAATAAGTAGAGATGCAAAACAAGATAATAGGCAGAACCCTAGCAAAAAAAAATGTTCGTAGTGCTAGTGCTACAAGGACAAGGAAGCATCATTAGCAGAAGCCTTCCACAGAAACAGTCAATTAAATTGAAGAAGCAATGCATACCGCAGGTATTCCTTCCCATCATAGCCACCAACCACATAGACAGCACCACCTAGTTCTACAGCAGCATGAGAAAAACGCTTCCAGAACAAGAGAAAATTTTGTTATTCAGTGAAATGAATCTTCATAGTTTGTCTAAGTCACAACCAAACATTCACTCAGCAAAGCAGAAGAAAAACTCACAATGCGCACAATATGGAAATATGTTGCCAAACAGAAATTTTTGAGAGAAGGATTACCTACGTACGAAAGATCAATCAAAATACTGCAAACTGCCAAGTCACATCAACCATAAGTAGAAAAGCTAATACGATCAAAACTTTGGTAACAGTGTACAAGCAAAATCTGATAAACCAAACATCCAAATATACGTGGAGAAACAGGATTCGTCTAGCTAAAGTGCATGCACAGCTAGGTGGAAAAGAGAAACATTTGACACCAAATACCGTAAGATCAGCGATATCAATATCCTAACCAAGTGCCAAACATACACCTAGTTACCTATGCAAGGAAAAAATTGTCGGGGATGGATCCGATTTTTCTTTATATCTATGTATCACGTTACTGCTCTGATGGATCCGATTTTTCTTTATATCTATGTATCAACAAAAACGATACGACACACGTTCTATACACGATACGCACGCATGTCGCCCGTATCGTACGATATGGGAGTACAATGAAAAAGGGGCCCGACGGCCCTTTTTTGCGTCTTTTTTTAAAACCTACGCTCCTCTCTCTCTCTCTTCTCTTGTTTCTAAACACTGCAAGAGATGTGGGAGGGAGAGATTTTCTCCATTTGCATCAAGATTTGCCGGTGAAGAAGCTTTATTTCTTGTTGTGGGGAGTCTCGGGACGGTGGGAAGCTTGGAGAAAGAGGGTTTTTTGGTTTCTAACACCAAGAAGGTAAGAAATAACTCATTTTTGCCGTTGAATCGTTTATTTCTCTTATTTCTTACATTAATCGAATACTCTTTGGTTGCTTAGTATGTTATTTTGATTTTTGAATGTTTGATTTCTTATTTTGGAATGTGTTGTTCATATTCATACTTCATAAGTTCATACTTCATACTTCATATACATGAATGATGAATGTTCCTTTAAATACATTTTTCTTGAGTTTTTCTGATTTTTACTTGTTTTTTCGGATTTTTTTTCTATTTTTTATAATTTTTTAATATTTTTTACAAATTAAAACATTAATTTTACGATAAGTTACAATACATTTACGATACGTTACGATATAGCATATAGGTCAGCCCTACTGATACACGATACGATATGGCAGTGATAACATTGGACCGTACCATTTCGGACTCGGTCAAAGTTAACCGAGTCCAAAAGCATCCATAGTTAGGGTTTAAGTTTTCAAACGCGGTTTGCATTTTTCACGTTAAGATTATCGTAAACATTAAAAGATCATGCAAGCCTTCGATGGTTCTGCATCTTCACCTATAGCGACCAACGACAGGAGATGATTCTCCACTCCGACGAACGGCGATTCTCCAAATTTATACGTCTGCTGAAAAATGTCACTCCTCTGCTTCTTCGTCTTTTTCCGCGGTACCGCCTCCTCCACGTTCTTGTCCTTTAACCTCTCCCCTTTCTCTTCATCCTCACACTTACGCTTCTGCTGATCCGGTTTTGCTCTCTCTTGCTCCCTGTCCTTATATGGGAAAGAAGGGGCGGAGTTCCGAAGCAAACGGCGATTGGATGCGTTTCGGAGAGAAGTTACATAAGTTCAAGGTCTGCGAGCTCTTTCTTTTGGTCGTGCTTGGTTTTTAGGGATGAGAGGAGGAGGCAATTGGATTTCTTTAGTCAATGCTGTTATTCTATCTTGTGGCTGAGTAATGAGAGGCTTTTCCGATGCAGCGATTGTTTTCATCTGAAGGATCTCTCGTTTGTTTTGCTCTTATCTGGATATTTTTTTGGTTGATTTCTGAAGATTTTGTGAAGATCGAGCTCCTTTCTTGATTTTTTGATCTTCTGTTTTCTCATATGTGCCTATCTGCTTGTCTGAAGAGTGTGTGAGCGTCGTAGTTCTCTGAATTTTTTGCTGGGTTTGCTTTTTGTTTTTGGTTTTACAATCTTTGTGGTGGTTCTTGTGGATTTTAATCTCATGCCTTCTATTTAATTTTCCTCTCTTTACTTTGTTTCTTTTCAAGAGGAGGCAAAAAATGTTTTTTCCTTTCTGAACGACAATATGAACAATATATTCCGAGTTGTGTTTGATCTGAATTGACTGAGAGTTTAGAGTTTGTATGGATCATGATTTATGAATATGCTATTCTATTTGTAAATTTTGAATATATATATATATGTGTGTGTGTGTGTGTGTGTGTGTGTGTGTGTGTGTGTGTGTGTGGCCGTACTCCCACACCCAAGTTTTGTGAAAATGGTCCGTACCCATAACCATACCTATGTGACATAGCTATATATTAATATATGTAATTTTTTTATTAGGGTTCCAATATTAAATTCCCATTCTTGGAACTGCTTCTCTGGGTAAAAAAAATGATAAGAATGTAGTAACAATGTGAACAAGGCACTATTGGAAACTTGGGGAGATGACAAGATTTCTCAAGGCCTTGACATACAAAGCCATTTGAATATTGTTGAATAATTTGACTAAAATTGTTCAGAAAGATTAATCATGAACAGATTGATATGATTAAAATGGGACTTTAGGAAATATTTTATTGACATTTAATAGTCTGGGTGTCATATTTAGAAGAGAATACCATAATCAGCAGCAAAGGAGAAGGAGAAGATGCAGATATGGGTGGTCTTTCACAGTTCTTAATGTGGGGATTGTGACCTAATATCTTCCGGTCACAAACTATTTCAAGGCAGTTATACCGTGAAATATAAAACAATAATACACAAATATACTTACAAACACACAATGTATAATTCTGTATACAATATATTACCAGATCTGGAACTGATGTGAATCTAATTCAATCCATCACAATGGCTCATTAGACTCTCTCAAGTTGCGTGCGAGGTTGAACCATGAAGAAATTACCATTTAGGAATAAAAATCTATTCCTTGTCAGCTCATTTTTCAATAAATCAGCAATCAGAATTGTTGATAGATCGTATGTTTCGTGTCCGGATCCATACCCGACCCATCTTGTAGCCCGTGTTGGGCACTACTTAAGTCATGTAACCCTAATCCTTATGTGTGAATGAGAATCTAAGGAGAGAGAGAGTCTGGCGGCTAGTGGGCACCAACTCCTCCTCATTCGTGGTTTTTTCTCCCTCGAGTTGAGGGTTTTGCACGTTACATCGTGATCATTGTTTCTCTTCCTCTTCTTGTTCGTGTTTCTACATGGTATCAGAGCCGCCGTATGCGATCTATTGGTGTTTTTCGTCGTGATCTCGTCGTCGCCTCGGGATCCGTGCCACCTCGGGATCTATGCCACCTCGGGATCCATGCCACCGCCTTGAGATCCATGTCCGCCATCACCTCGGGATCTGTGCCACCTCGAGATCCACCTCACCTCGGGATCCGCATTGTCTCGGGATTCGCGTCGCCTTGGGATCCGCACCGTCGTCTTGGGATCCATGTGCACCATCACCTCGAGATCTGTGCCACCTCGGGACCCGCATCGCCTCGGGATCCGCCCTGGTGTTGTTGTCGTCGCCGTCACCGGTGTCCCTTGTGCCGTTGACTTGCTTCCCGGAGAAGAAGGAAGATATGCGTGCTTAGGCGCTTCCTAAGCCTGCCTCCCCCTATTCACGTCACTTCCTAAGGGTCTTTTGCAAATCCGGTGAAGTGCATCCGCCTCTAATCTGCAATATCTTGCTTGGTTGATCGTTGATTCCATCTTCTTGTTTTTCTTTGGCACCCATCGTGCGAGAAGAGGTGGCTGGTCCGTGTCTTGATAGAGGACGTGAAGGAGGAGAGGAGCGTAACTTGAGGATTGCCTCAACGTCCGCCGGCGCTCCGGC
>JAANDH010001098.1:0-43678 GCA_011799765.1 Nymphaea thermarum
GGCGTGAAGAGAAGAACTTTGAGAGAACTTGATATTTACTGATTCCTTTGAGCAACATTTATAGTACAAGAAACGATATCGCTTACAAGATTTTTTGGTATACAAGATTATGATAACACATAATCAATTTCTATCTCAATCTATTATCCACCGAAAATGTAGACTGCGATCTTGATAAGAGATCTGATCCCTTCTTTCTTGACATCCATTCACAAAATAAATCCCTTTCGTTACTAATTGTGAGCAGCCGAATCACCTCAACCGCAGGAGGATCTTTTCCAACAGAGATCACACAACCGATCCCCCAAACCCTTTGCAGCAGGAAGCCAAAAGGTGTTCCCCCAGTGATAGCATGTTCAAGGCGATTTCTTCACATCCCATTGTTACATTGAATCAAAAATACTTCCTTTTGTACCTGAGCTTCCCATAAACACTTCCCTCATGCAATGAAAAGGAGTCCAATCTAGGCTAACTTCCGTCTTATCGCCTGCCACCGACACATTCTACACAGTAATTTAGCATCCCTCTTCTTTATCAATCCAGCAACTTCAACCATGCTTTTCAGGCAAGTCGAAGCAAGGTGCATGCTAAACTGAAAGTTGTCCTGCCAACACCAAACTCCAGGAACAATGCCATAAAAAATAGATAATCCGTTCCTGCTCTGCCATTCCCATGAAAGAAAATGCAGCTGAGGCAGCATGTTTCGCATCCGGTTGAGCCTCTCTGCCTTCATGCTTTGCACTGTTGCGAAGTTTCCAAATGAACCAAACGAGAAGATGGTAGTAGTCTTTCCAGTATTTTGAGAGCCATTTTACATTGGACCGTCACTGGCTCCGCCATTCCAGGCTGAACATATGTGGCGCCACACTGGGGAGCATCCTTTGGGAATCTGATATTTATACGATAGATACGATTGGTCCCTCTCTAAATTCGAAGCTGGTTTATATGCATCGGGGTTTATAATGATCATAGTACCTGTAGTTAGTAAAAAGGGGAGTCTCGAGTCTCCTATAAGAACAAAAAGGGTAGTAAAAAAAGTTAAAATCCTAAAAAAATTATTTTTTAAAAAATTTCAAAAATACTCTAATAGTTCTTTTTTTTGGGTGCATATCTATTGTTTTGTACACAACTCATTCTCCTCTAAATTTGGTGAACAGTTTTGGATTCCCCCTTGGAATATTATTCCGGCTCCACCACACCCATGAACTGAACAGGCTGGTAGAGTTGAGAGAAAAGAGGAGCTGGGAAAAAAGAGGCCTCATATTAAAAAAAATATTATAATTTTAAATTTTTATGTTGACTCCTGTAATAATTCTGAAAAAAATATTGTTTGGTTCCCCTTGAGGGAAAAAAAAAAGAAGAACTTAGCACTACCCTTGTGATAGAGACCGATTTGTTCCACTGTTCAATCAAATCAGTGATAGTAAGTCTAATATTTCACATTGGCTCAACGTTTGAAATGTTCAGGTAAAATATTGGATCCAGAGGGTGATTGGATAATCCACCATAGAAACGATAAATGGCATAATATTCATATACAATAGACAGATTATATGAGGAAGATACCATGTGTATCAAGTTGACTCCGAACTAATGCATAATTTCTTGTGGCATTGTTGGAAGACTTGCAACATTTTATTATTGATATTATTGAAAGGTTGCATGTCATTAATTAGGAGAAACTAAAAACAAAAAGTCAAATACAATTGGGGGAATTTTTTTTTCTCCTTTTAAAAAAGTGGAAATAGAGACTTGAGCCGAGTCAAATGCTATTTCAGGTCTATATAAACACGACATCGCATCTGTCCTCGCAGCATCCAACTTTGTGAGGAAAAGGGAGAGTTGGGGGGGAGAGAATGGGTTCATCGAGAAGTTGGTCTTCACTTGTATTGTTAGTCATCCTTGTTTCAATTCAAGGAAATATATTATTGGCGAATGGCTCTCAGAACAAGTTTTATCGAAAACAATTCAGGTCATTCCCTTTGGTTTTCATCCTTTGTTAATTCATGTACATGCACATATACTCTATTTATAATGAATAAATTGGTTTGAGGAGTGCCACATAGTTGGTTCAGTCATCCGTTTGATTCCCCTATCTGTAACTCTTTTAGTTTACCAGATATGGATGCACGACAGTAGTCGACAGGTGCATCGTACCTCACCAAGGACCCAAAGCCACCCTTCATCTTGAGGTAGGGGGATCACTTCGATCTTAGGATTGCAAGAAGCGAATGTACGACACTCTAGTCGACGAGTGTACCACTCTCCACCCAAGCCTTGAAACAATTCAAATATCTCTCCCCCTTCATAAATACTTGAACCATGTCCAAGAAGGAATGCCAACTATATTATGAATGAAGCTGGCATGAAGTGTGATAGAACCACAAATTTGATTAGGTGGTATATTTCAAGGTCAAAATATAACCGTTAATTGATTTACGAACCACTGATAGCTCTTCTTTCAAGATGAAAATATGAATTATCATTCAATTTTTTCAAAAAAACGTTGCACATGGCAACTTTTATATCGTTAACCAATATTTCCAGAGGACTTATGTTCAGTTGCATAGATTTAATGAGGAAGAAAACATAGAAAGAGCAATAAAAAATTCTACGATTGGATCTGACAATGTGAGGCCATCTTCTCTCCTCACCTTCCCTTGCATATGAAGTTGTATGACAGTTAACTTTGTCCATGTGCAGAACGAATATGGTGACCACATTGACTGTGTCAACTTATACAGCCAACCTGCTTTCGCCCATCCACTCCTCAGGGACCATAAATTTCAGGTATTTCATTTCGATCCTCTCAGTGTTTTTCTTGTTTTTTTAGAATGAATGTCTGTCGACCCCTAGCTTTTGGGTGAAGATGAATTTTTATTTCGCCAAACGGAAAGTAGTAAAAGTAGAGAAGAAGAAGAACTTCCCGTCCTGCATTTGACCATTTTGATCAGTTGATGACGACCTACCACGTCACTCAAGTTCACATGATAATGATTCGCGATTCGAAAGAAATGATAGCTATATTTAAAAGAAATGACAAACGTACATTTATATATATTATATATATAAATAAAAAGCAGTCGCCATAAGAACATTAATGGTCATTAATAGTAATAGGTTAGTACTTTTAGGAATTGTTTATGATGCATTCAGTAATAGAATTTTAATTTTTTTTTTATCATCGGGCAATGATTCGGGATCAACAGATTTGAATCCTTCAATTCTTATATATATATATATAATGGATTTCTCCATACAAGTTTGGATAAAAAAAATCTTTCAACCTCTCGTAACACACTGCTTCATGCATTGATTAGGAAGCTGTGATTAGACGGAGATCCAAATGATCGAAGAATTTCAGTATATATATATATATATCAACTGATCTATAAATATACTCTCTTTCTGCAATATTAAGTTATGGTTTCTTCATGTTCATGTTGATTGCAAACGCAAACTACAGATGAAACCAAGTTTCTTGCCAAAGGAATTACTGAAGGATGCGCCGTCGGAGGGGAACCTAACGGCAATGCCTAAGCTATCGCTAGGTGCAAACGGGACGTGCCCCGAAGGAACGGTGCCCATTTTGAGAGGCCCGCAGGATCCGAATATCGTAACCAAATCGCGTCGGAGCCTTCCAAGCCTCCAGTATTCCACGGCGGGCCATGAGGTGAGAATCTGCATGCAGTATTCTTGGCTTATGATCTTTGTGAATATGATGTCTCTCTTTTTGTACTTTTAAAAGAACCCTATCTATACCCAAAGCAGGAGGCAGATGAGGGCAATTGCCCACACATGCCCACAAAAGTATTTATTTTCATATGAAAGCTTCATGGCAGTTTTGGACTATGATATATTGTCATGTCTTTTGAGTATTGACTACTGGATTTAAGGGCATCTATACCTTGTGAGGATCTGATAGATGTGCACTGTAATCTCCCTCAAAGTCTTATCACAGTATGTAAAGTTGTGATGCATTTACTCTCTCTCTCTCTCTCTCTCTCTCTCTCTCTCTCTCTCTCTCTCTCTCTCTCTCTCTCTGTCTGTGCATAATTAGTACGCAGTTTTGTCGACGTCTGGGAGCAAGTATCATGGAAGCTCTGCTGTGTTGAATCTCTGGAACCCACTGGTGGATGCAAAAGACGCAGGATTCAGCCTGGGACAATTGTGGGCCGTCAGTGGCAGTGGTGACGCTGTCAACACCGTTGAAGCCGGTTGGCATGTAAGTGCTTTAAACTCATATTTTCGCTTTGAAAATGAGTTCTTGAAAACCAAATCGGCATGAATGAGATGATTTAAACCGAATTATTTGCGAACTGATTTGATTCACTGACCGACTTAAGAACCCCATAAATCGTACGCAATTTATATAATATGACAATATGTATGTATACACATATTTCGCTGATTTGTAACTGATTCGCCGAATTAGCAAACAATTTCTATTTGATTTTTGGTGACGCTCGTGCATGCAAGCCATTAATTTCCTTATATTTATGATCTAACAAATGTTTATTCTGCTTGTTTTCAGGTCTATCCAAATTTTTATTCAGGTGACACCCGAACAAGGCTTTTCATATATTGGACCGTAAGAAATGCTCGCCTCTATCGATTTTCATTTGTAACAAAATTCATTGAGCCGTTGATATTATTTGACGTTGCCAACAGTGCAACTAAGTCTCCAGATGCAAATTATTATTTCAGAGAAAAGGAAACTTTCTCACGAAACAACTTTAAATAGTATGCATATGTTTAGTCATTACTAAATTTAAGTAAAGTAAAATAGCAAAATAAATCACATGATCAGATCAGTTTCCTGGTTATAAATCCATGATTAACGCAAAATTTTAATTTTGATACTGAAACTAAACTTTGAAAAGTTGAAGCCAGACATGACTTACGTACACATGAGATGCACATCGTGATGACTTCGGCTTAATATCTCCATTAACCTTTGTATTTTCAAGTTAAACATCATGATTCCTGACACCCTTTTGTTCTATTTCTTCTACATGCAAAGAGTGATGGCTACAAGAAAACTGGATGCTACAACCTGAACTGCCCGGGTTTTGTTCAAGTGAGTAGAAAGCTGGCGCCCGGCGTTGTGCTTCCAGCCTCCACGTATAAGGGAAGCCAGCTCTACATGAAGTTTTTTGTATACAGGGTACGTAAAATTTTCTTATGCACAAACTAAGAATGGATTTTCTTGTTTGAAATTGAAGGTGGACCTCCACCCCATCGAACGAGTATTAGGAAAACACCACCATGAAAAAGTTCAAGCAAGAGAAGAAAAGATCAGTTTATAAACTTGTCTTAGAACCTTCAACTCGACATCCTTCACATTCCTGCTAGCAACCCACTTTCGTCTGGCTTGTGGTTTAACGCCAGTTTCCCAAATTTCTTGTACTCCAAATCATGGTGACAAAAACATATAAAACGGGAGAAATAAGTCAGCTGTTTAAACGTTTTTTTTTTTCATGTTAAGTGTTTTTTTTTTCATGTTTTTTTAATGCAAACTGGTTGTTTCTATTTTCTAATTTTTATTTATTATTATTTACATATTTTTTTGATGTTTTTGTCATTAGTGTTTTTTCAAGCTCACTGGATTGTACCCTATAAAAACTCAATCACTTAAAACTCTAGAATTCAAACAGTTGGGTTGGCTTTCCTCGTGCTTTCAGCTTGTTCCCACCGTTATCCTTTCATCTTTCGGTGGATCTGGAAAATCCAAACTATTTAACTATATAATCAAAAGGGACTTGAACTCCATGATTAATCGATTATAGATCATACTTAAACTTTGAGATGTGGTGTGATAGGATCCGAAGACGGCGCATTGGTGGCTGCGCATCGGTGAAGAGTGGGTTGGATACTGGCCCAGGACAATTTTCACGACTCTTGCTTCTGGGGCGACATTTTTAGAGTGGGGAGGGGAGATCATCAACGGAGGAACCACAGTTCACACTACCACCGACATGGGCAGTGGCCATTTTCCTAGTAAGGGCAGCGATGGAGTCTCTGCCTCATTTAACAGCCTCCTCTACGTCGATCAGAACTATAAGGTGATGAAACCAACCAGCGTTTCTGCAATTGTTTCGAGACCCAAGTGCTACGGTCTCAAAGTGTTTGGAGACGTCGGCGGCAACAGAGGATACACCTTCTTCCGCCGGTCATGCAGCGACCGGCCATTGGTTATCTTATTTCCTATATAATACGTATATGCACGTACAAAAAAATACGTACGTGCATGAATAAAACTAAAGCAAATAATATGTGAGCTCTTGAACCGTTTGAATCACTATAAAGATGCCGCTGCTTGTCATTGGAGATGTGAACTATTGAGGCATTCGGGACCCGGAAGCCTAGCTAGCCTTTAATTGACATCTTCATTTGTTGTGAAGCATGCTTTCCTTTGTAAATCATCACGATCTTTGTGTTCTGATCAACATGTACTGGCTACTGATGCTATCCTTCATAAGGAAACATGCATGTAATAAGGGTTTAAGCATACGTTGCTTAGATTTTATCCGCTTTAAGAATATCTTTCTCATCTACCGTATCACGAACTTCAGGGGTCATATGTTTAGAGAATGAGTTCTGTGTACCACTTAGTGCACACAAGACATATACATATACTCCAAAAGAATAAAAAAGGTGCAAGTTTTTGAAAATTGTTTAAAAAGAAATGTCCTTTCTTATGTTTTTAACTTTCTTTTAAGTTTTTTTTTTCTTTATAGTTTTTTTTTCTCTATTAATCAGGGGCATTTTAGTCATTAATCATCCTGGCATACAAAAGAAATTGTGCGCAGGCCCATATTACCAGCTCCAATATTTTTAAGAGCGCCTATTCTCCATCTATCTGAAAAAGAAAAGATCAACGAATGAATTGGGAGTCTCTTCATTAAATCTATCATAAATGAATAAATTAATCATAACGACAAATATCCGGATATTAACTAAAAACCATTTAAAAAGCTTTTGCCTTGTGTATATGACCTTTCTAAATATAAAATTGACATGCAGCCAGTTGTTCGATTCAGTATTTTTTTAAAATTAGCTTCAAAAAAGTTAGACTACGATTACTTACCATTTCATTCAAGAAACCTTCTTTTTATGAGCTAATGCATTTAGGGGCTCAACTCATTGAACTCAATCATGTTTATGTTTATGTTGAGCTCAACTCAACCTTTTTTAAAAACTTTTTTATGGCTATTAAACGCTTTTTCTTTATTTTAACATTTCTTATGTTTAGTTATGGGTTTATTACTTTTATTTTCAGAAATAATTTGAAATATTTAAGTCACATTTATAATTAAAAAATCTAAAAAATGAGTAGTCAACAAAACATTAAAATTTTATAAAAAAAAGTGTTTGTGCCTGATGCGTGCTGATGCGCATGCATCATGCACAAACAGCGATGCACGCATCGCGGTAACTGTGGATCATCCCCATGATGTGATGCAGTCATGGGGATGATGCGGACGCACCACCATCTAAATATAACTAAGGTGAAGCATGAAACTCTTTAAAGGATTCACTTACTTGTATGTAGGGTTAAATCCTCTGTGAAATGATAGAAGTTCTATGAATCCCCATCTTCTGGATTAATAGTGATTTGTTGTGAATTAATACTGACTAACCGTAGTCAAAATTGGTTCATAATAGAATATATAAATCCTCAAAACACACGAAATCCACGGTTTCTAAATCGGATGTCAATTGGAAATCCACATCTCTCTCCAAGTTATTATTTTTCTGTAAATAAGTGAATATGAGAATCATGGTTGAGATTTCTCATGTATTGTAATCGGGGATGTCCATGGAAACCAAGCGATCAAATAAAATGGTAGATTTCATATCAGCTCATTTCATTCATTTGAGCAGTTCGAACTCACCTCATACGATTTCTTGGTATCATCAACAACACGTTCCAATACCATGTTACTGGTAGAGTGGTAGGGTCTTGAATTTAGTTGGGGAGAGAAAAAAAGTCATAAGCGTGGATCCGGTAGATCCAATATATATTCAACACTTGGGTTTGACAACAGATTTTTTGTGCAGATCCGATGATCGGTAAGTCGGTGACAAAATTCAAAATTGTTTCGGCAGGTACTGAATGCGCCTTAAAATTTCCACTCCTTTTCTTCCGTTTTCCCATTAGATCGCGGCGGCATGCAGCCATGCACACCATCGTCTCTCCCCGACCCTTTCTTTCTCTGCAGCAGATGCCATTGAGCTTTTTGGGCGGCATCTCTTTCAATGGCAGGAGTCCGTTCGCAGGGCGGGGCCATCGGATGTCAATGGATGATAATGGTGCTCTTTGGGCGGCATCACTTTCAATGGCAGGAGTTCGTCCGCAGGGCGGAGCCATCGGATGTCAATGCTGCTCCTTAGGCAGCATCTCTTTCAATGGCAAGAGTTCGTCCGCAGGGCAGAGCCATCGGATGTCAATGCTGCTCCTTAGGCGGCATCTCTTTCAATGGCAGGAGTTCGTCCGCAGGGCGGAGCCATCGGATGTCAATGCTGCTCCTTAGGCAGCATCTCTTTCAATGGCAAGAGTTCATCCGCAGAGCGGAGCCATCGGATGTCAATGCTGCTCCTTAGGCGGCATCTCTTTCAATGGCAGGAGTTCTTTCGCAGGGCAGAGCCATCGGATGTCAATGGATGATAATGGCGAAGCCATCGGATGATGGGGATGAGGATTTCTTGCAAGGAATGCCTTGTGATAGATGTAAGCGCTCTTACCATTGTCTCGTTTCTTTCGTTTATTTCTCTTCGGTACACCGTCTGTCCTTTTTGCTGATTGAGGGCATATCAATGTCTGTATACATTGTTGTAGCGGAGTTATTGAGTGGGCAGTGGCGGTGAAGATGAAAAGCACGATTGAGATTAAGATCGAGGTAGAAAGAGGGAGATTAATGGCGGCGAATTAATCATCAGTTGGAGGTTAATCATCCGAATATCGTCCGGATGCACAACATTATCAAGGTGAGTTCGGATTGGCCACGGATCCTTTTATCCTTCTTCGCTTCTTTTGTTTTGTTGGAGAAAGTTTTTTGGGTGTTTTTTCTTTGTCGCGGACAGTTAGACGAAATAAGACGATGGAAGGTGGCGATTGTCTTGATGTCTGCCGATCCTGTTTGGCGTTTGCTTTCAGTTGGTGATCGAGTGGGTCTGTGTGTTTTAGGTTGCTGTCATTGGATCTAATTTCTGGATTTGGGAAATAAGGGTGAGGTAATTGTATATACAACCGGTCTTGCATCGTCTGTCAATCCCCTTCTTGTCTGTATATATGCGGATATACATATACATATGCATATATACATATGTAGGAATAAAACCCCTACCACTTCTGTTTGGATCACCAATAAAGATCGTGTTTGTCATTAGAGATGTAAACGTTGGATTCTGATATATAGCGAAAATAAGTTGGACATAGGACTCATTCTTCCGATTCGGTAGCACCAACAAGGCCCAGAATCCAATCGTTTGTATATGCAGCTGTTGTGATGCATGATTTTTTCTTTGTAGATCATGATCAATAAGATATTCTGTTCGGATCTTCATTTTTCCACTGCTTTCATAAATAAGGAAACATGTAATAAGTGGATGCATATAGTTTATGTTGCATGGCAATTCTCATTTATCGGTTCATGAACTGAGGGACAAAAGCAATTGGGAATTTTTTTAAAAAATTCCATCAGAGAGGAATGAATTAATACATCACAACAGTCCCCTGCTTTAATCTCAATAGCATCTTTCACAAAACTGATTTCATCGCCGTGCCTTTGCGTGCATTCTTTTCTGGACTACCTGGGAGCGAATTACGCCCTATCAGTCTGAGCATGAGCTACAGTAGCACCAAATGTTTGAGTTGAGAATGCATATGTTCTCACATGCAATGAGAAGGCATTTTCTTGTAATGCAAAAATTTGTGAGTTGCTAATGCAGCAGATGCGGCACAACTATGATCAAAATCATTAAGAGTTATATGAATGCTGAATAAAAGAAATGCTATCAACTCTATAAACACATGGTCTGTACAACGTAATGCAGATATGAAATATACAGTTATGAAATCCACTATTAGTGGTTTTACATAATGCAGATTTGAGATCAGAAATCTGAGGCTATCAAAAATAGCCTTATTCAATAAGTGCCATGGCCTTGGTTGTTCGTGGTCTTTTAAGTAGCTTTTAAGGTTCCTTTTTCCCATCCTTGGAACTAGTTTTGGGATTATGGGAAATAAGATGAGGTAATTGTATGAAATAGTCAAGGACAGTACGTGTTTGGTACAATAGTTTGGGATGTATTCATTCTTAATTGTTTGGCTTTGTCATGGATGAACTGATATTGGTGTTTTGACATGACGCTCAGAGTTGAATAATGGTGTGATTTGGTGGCAGGCAGCAGCAGGGTTTTTGAATTTCTTTTGGTGCAAATGTCACGGTTAAGGATGATGACAAATAGTGCAATGTGGTTGGGGAGGTTTATGAAATACCTGATGGCTAGTTTGAGGATGAATGTCATCGTTAGACATTTTATTGTGACATAAGACTATAAGTATGTTTTCGTAATCAACAACTTGCAATGAAGGCCTTCGTTTGGTGTACTATAAGTATCTTTTGGGAATCAACAACTTGCAATGAAGGCCTTCGTTTGGTGTTTTATTGCCCAAAGATGAAGATGAATAAATAGAAGATCAAACAACTTGCTTAGGTTTGTCGTCGAACACTGCTCTGTTCTCTTCTTTACTGTTTTTGTTTTTCTGCATTATGTATTGCATATGGTAACGGCATAATCTGTTTTTTGAACTTATTGTGCTTTTCTTTTCAATCGTTTATTTTTGCATTTGACAAGATATCATGATTGCATTTGCTTAAACCTTCTTTATTTTTATGATCTCTTTGATCTTCTTGTAAAGTTGTTTAGGGATATTTTACTTTGGCTATAAATTGAGTAACATCGAATACTTGTTCATTATATGAGCTTATTCTATAAAATTATGTTCTATTTAATGCTTTGATTTTAAGACTTTGATTTTAAGAGAAAAATAAATTTAATGTGCTATCCTTTTCAAATGATTGTTGGCACGACTTGTATTGATTCAACTCTTTCTATTTTAAATTATTTAGGTAATTTGTGTTCGTGTGGTATTTTTCACCTAAAAAATCATTGGGGAGTGCAGCTCCTGACATATGTGAATCTCTTGTGAAGGTGGAATTTTGATAGGATTTATTATATGTCCTATGAATAAATTGACTATGTTATAATTTTTGTCACTTTTCCTGTTTATTAGCATGATTCCAGAATGTGGCTTTTGATGGTCATTTTCAAACCTTTTCATTTTGCATGCTAAGTAGCAAATAAATTGCCCAAGTCCTCTTTCAGGGTTTACTTCTATGAGGCCTTATTGAGCACTTTGATTGAACTTACGGTTTGTTCTTCCGATTTCTGATCACACTTTTTAAGGATATTGAGAGAATCGTTGTCAGGTTTCTCTGGAATCATTGCACTGAGAACATGAATTCTCACTACATAACTTTTGCCATCGGGGCTGCAAACTTTATGCTTAAGGGGGTATAGACCATGAAAGTATGTTTTCTGAATAAAGCATCTCTCATCCATACTATGATGAGCCTGCTAAGATGAACCTGCTGCACTGAGTGTTTTTTCTTTGTTCACTGTGTGTTCTTTTTGCAGATTGAGGGCATATCAATGCTCCTTTGTACATTGTCGCAGTGGTGCTATTGAATTGGCAGCGGTG
The DNA here is from genome assembly GCA_011799765.1 of Nymphaea thermarum. Taxonomy (NCBI): domain Eukaryota; kingdom Viridiplantae; phylum Streptophyta; class Magnoliopsida; order Nymphaeales; family Nymphaeaceae; genus Nymphaea; species Nymphaea thermarum. The sequence goes on from JAANDH010001098.1 coordinate 11,771, forward strand.
GTGGAGATGATTAAGTGCCACTGAGATGAAGATGGAGATAGAAACAAGGAGATTAATGACGGCGAACGAATCAGCAGTTGGAGATCAATCGTCCGGATGCATGACGTTATTGAGGTGAGTTCTGATGGGCCAGCGATTCTGTTGTCCTTCTTTGTTTCTTTTGATTTGTTGGAGTAAAATTTTGAGTGTTTCTTGCTCCACCATTGAGCTCTTTGGGCAGCATATCTTTCTTTTAATGGTAGTTCGTTCGTTCGAAGGGCTTAGCCATCAGATGTCAATGGGTGACAATAGTGATGCAATCAGATGATGGGGATGAGGATTTCTTGCAAGAAATGCCCTGTGAAATATGTAGAGGCTCTTACTGTTCTATCATTCCTTTTGTTTATTTTCTTGCTCTCCATTGTGTGTTCTTTTTGCAGATTGAGGGCTTATCAATGCTCCTTTGAAGATTGTCGCAGTGGTGTTATTGAATGGGCGACAGTGGTGGAGATGATTAAGTGCCATTCAGATCAAGATCGAGATGGAAACAGGGAGATCAATGTCGGCCAATAAATCATCCATTGGAGATTAATCATCAGGATATCGTCTGTATGCATGACGTTATTGAGGTGAGTTCGGATGGGTCAGTTTCTTTTGTTTTGTAGGAGTAAAATTTTGAGTGTTTCTTCTTTGTCATGGTTAGTAGATGAAATGTGAGGATGGTGCATGATTGGTAAAATAGTTTAGAATGTGTTTATTCTAATTGTTTGGATTTCTCGTAGACGAACTGATATTCGTTTTTGAGATGGCACTCAGAATTTAATAATGAGGGTGTGATTAGGTGGCAGGATGCAGCAGGGATTGAATTTCTTTTGGAGGTTTGTGAAATACCTGATGGTTGGGTTGAGGATGAATGTTTTCGTTAAACATTTTATTATCAAATGATACTATGTCTTTTGGGAATAAAAACTTGCAAGGAATGCCTTCGTTTGGTGTTGTACTGCCCGAAGATGAAGACGAATGAATGGAAGATCAAACAACTTGCTTTGTCATTGAAAACTGCTCTATTCTGTTTTCTACTGTTTTCATTTTCTGCATTATGTGTTGCATATGATATTGGCATTGAACTTTGTAAACAAGATAGTTTCAAAAGATCTGAATCAGTTTTGTTTGACAATGTTGATTTCAGTATTATATAATCTTTTGTAGACACAGACTTAAGATGAGTATAAGTGGATGTCTGCCAATGTGAATATGAAATAAAAGAAAAAAAATTGGTTTCATTCAAGAGGGTTAATTTTGTTCTTGAATATGGACTTAGAATATTCTTGTTCAGGGTTCCTTGTATTATGTACTCCTTGCTAAATAATTAATGCTTCACTATTGACTCTGTTGAGTATTTGATTTAAGGAGACGAATATTTATGAGCGGGCATGGAGATTCAACAGATTGGTTGACCTTATTATCGAATGTCATTATAGGTTATTCTTGTTTTGCCAGTTACTTGCACAAGGGAGCAGCGTGTGATGTTGCATCATTACTAACAATGCAGTGTCTAGTTTGTCACTTTCTTCTTATGTTTTCTAATCTTCTCATTCTTTTATTATCGGATGAGTGCATAACACAAATTTGTGATTCTATTGATGTGGTTAAGATTTTCTTACTGCATTATTCTAGTTATTTAGTTTCTTGGGATTGCTACTTCTTGGATGCCGCACACCTTTTTTTTATCATTTCTGATGAATAAGATTTATCTTGGTTAAACATTACATTACAGAAGCTATTCAATTTCTTGAGATTACTGCTTTGTGGACAAAATATTTTCTTTTTCTCATTTTTTTGATGAATATCATTTATCTTAATTAAACATTTTCTGTTTCTAAATACTTTTGATGATAATTTTTTTTTGAGTTTTCCCTGGCTCCCTTCTTCCTGCGCCTGCCTTCTTCCTGTGCCTGCCTTCTTCCTCCTCCACTACCTCCCTTCTTCCTATGCCTCCCTTCTTCTTCCTCCGCCTCCCTTCTTCTTCCTCCGCCTCCCTTCTTCCTCCCTCGTTCCCTTCTTCCTGCACCTCCCTTCTTCTTCCTTCACTTCCTCCCTTCTTCCTCCCTCCTGCGCCTCCCTTCTTCCTGCGCCTGCCATCTTCCTCCTCCGCTGCCTCCCATCTTCCTTCGCCTTCTTCTTCCTCTGCTTCCTCCCTTCTTCCTCCCTCCTTCCTTTGCCTCCCTTCTTCCTGCGCCTCCCTTCTTCTTCCTTCGCTGCCTCCCTTCTTCCTGTGCCTCCCTTCTTCCACCCTCGCTCGCTCCTTCCTTCTTCTTCCCTCACTCCCTTCTTCCTTCTCCCTCCTTCCCCGCCTTTCTTCTTCCTTCCTCGCTCTCTTTTTCGTCCCTCGCTCCCTCCTTCCGCCTCTGTTTTTCCTCCCTAATCCCTTCCACCTCCTTTTTTCCTTGCTCGCTCCCTTCTTCCTCCGCCTCCCTTCTTCCTCCCTCGCTCCCTTCTTCCTCCTCCCTCATTCCCTTCTTCCTCTACCTGCCGTTCTTCCTCCCTCCCTCTCTTCTTCCTCCGCCTCCTCCTTCCTCCCTCGCTCCCTTCTTCCCCTAAACCTGAAATTCACATTCTTTTTTTCTCATTTTTGATGAATAAGATTTATCTTGGTTAAACATTACATTACTGTGTAAAATAAGGAAGGAAACAATAAAGAATGCTCAAACAATTAACGTGGTTCGGCTAAACTCAGCCTACATCCACGACAAAGGGAAACCTCTCACTTTCTCGATGATTGTGAGAGAGGTCTTTATTGATATTTATAGTTGGCGTTTACAGCAGGGATCCACAAATCATGGATCTTGATTTGGATAAACAAGGTAGCTCTTTATGCTCAGCCGATTGCTTGATTTTAGGAATTGATTCTTCATTGTTATCCTCAGCCCACTGCTTGATTTTAGGAAGAGATCTTCTATCTTGATGTTCAGCCGATTGCTTGATTTTAGGAGAAGATATTTCATTGTGATCTTTAGCCATCGTCATCTTATCATGCCCCCTCAAACCAATACTTGTGTCAATAAGATTGAGTTTGTCTTTGAGAGAATGAAACCTCAGCCCTGGTAATGGCTTAGTTAAAATATCTGCTATCTGATGTTCGGATTTGACAAATTCAACATGAATTTCTCCTTTACTGACTTTTTCTCTGACAAAGTGAAAATCTATTTTGATATGCTTTGTCCGTGCATGAAAAACAGGATTGGCTGCAAGATAGGTGGCTCCCAGATTATCACACCTTAATATAGGGACATCAAGTAGTGGGACCTGTAAGTCGTTGAGAAGGTGCCTTAGCCATGTAAGTTCTGCAGTAGCTCTAGCCATTGCCTTATATTCCGCCTCTGTACTTGAACGGGCAACTGTATGTTGTTTGTTTGATCCCCAAGATATTATGTTTCCACCCAACATAGTGATGAATCCATTTGTGGATCTTCTGTCATCAAGACAACCGGCCCAATCAGCATCTGAATATGCTTCAAGTTTCCAATGTGGGGATGCTTTTATATGTAGACCATAAGCTCGAGTTCCTTGAAGATAGCGAAGGATCCATTTTACATGAGTCCAGTGAAGATCAATGGGTTCATGAAGAAACTGACATGCCTTGTTGACTGCATATGCAATGTCTGGACGTGTGAGGGTCACATATTGATGTGCGCCCACAATACTTCTATAAAGAGTTTCATCCTTGAGTTTTTCTCCTTCAAATTTTGAAAGAGATATGTTAGGAGCAGCTGGTGTGACAACGGCTCTGGCTTCTCCCATTTGAGCTCTAACAAGGATGTCACTTATGTATTTTTTTTGTGAGAGATAAAGATCAGATCCATTATATTCAACTTCTATCCCAAGGAAATAATGTAGCTTTCCCAAATCCTTGATAGAGAATTTGTTACTTATCTCATGAATGATGTTTCGTATCTCAAGTGGGGAGTTTCCTGTCAAAATAATATCATCAACATATATGAGAATGTACACAATGCATGATGGTGAAGTATATATGAACAGAGACGAATCAGATCTGGATCCTGCAAATCCTTTAGATATGAGATATGTGCTCAAACTTTCAAACCATGCTCGAGGAGCTTGCTTAAGTCCATATAGAGACTTCTTCAATTTGCACACATAATCAGGGTGATCATTGTCTACAAATCCTGGCGGTTGACTCATATATACTTCTTCCTTTAGTGTGCCATGCAAAAAAGCATTGTTCACATCTAGTTGGTGAATAATCCATCCTTGACTGGTAGCAATAGATAAAACCAAACAAATAGTAGTAGGTTTAATGACTGGGCTGAAAGTTTCTGAATAATCAATACATTCTCTTTGACTATACCCTTTGGCTACAAGACGAGCCTTGAATCGTGCCACTGAGCCATCTGCATGTCGTTTGACCTTGTATATCCATCGGCAACCCACAACATTATAGTGAGGTTGACAAGGTACCAATTCCCAAGTTTTGTTGTTGTGAAGAGCATAGATTTCACTAGACATGGCATCGACCCACCTAGAATCTTTTTGAGCTGCTTGCAAGTTTATGGGTTCAGAGTCTTCGATAGGGGTCGTGGTTTCACTGAGATAAGAGACAAATTTGGGTCTTCGCGTCCCATCTTGAGATCTAGTGACCATACGGTGACTCCTGATATGGTTGGCATGTGATGATGGTGGTTGAAGTTCAGGTTGACGAAGAGGTTCATTGTGATCAACATTGGTTTCAATTCTAGTAGACTCGGTATCTTGATTGCTAGGATTTTCGTTACATGGTTCAATAATGTTGGAACAAGGGTTTGGTAGAGGAATAAGAGGCTTGATTGTTGGTGGATCGGTATGATTGGATGCTAGCCATTGGGTAATTTCGTTGGCCGTGGTTGGTGGAGAAATGCCTGAATAAAGAAAGGTACTCTCATCAAATAAGACATGTCTAGATATGATGGCACGTTTGTCTAAGGGATTATAGCAGATGTAACCTTTATGACTTTTAGCATAGCCAAGGAAAATGCACATAAGATTTTGGCGCAAGTTTGGATTTACGTTGAGACCCGGCAAGAGAGTAAACAGTGCATCCAAAAACCTTAAGATGCTCAAGTTGGGGTTTTTCACCAAGTAACTTTTCATATGGTGTCATATTCATGTCAATTATAGGGAGCCGATTGATAATGTAAACTGCCATTTTGAAAGCATCAATCCAAAAACGTGTGGGCATACTTGCCTGGATGAGCATACTCAATCCCATTTCCACAATATGTCGATGTTTTCGCTCTGCAATGCCATTTTGTTGTGGTGTGTGTGGACATGAAAGCCATCGTCGAATGCCTTGAGCATTAAGATAATCAGAAAAGGCGTGACTCAAGAATTCTCCACCTGAATCACTATGGAAGATTTTCACTTTCTGTTCAAGTTGTCGCTCAATAATCTTGTGAAAATTCTGAAAACAAGCAAAAGTTTCTGATTTTTTTGTTAAAGAAAAGATCCATGTAAAGCGTGAGTAATCATCTACTATCACCAAATAATAGTTGTAGCCTTCCCTAGATTTGCATGGAGCAGGTCCCCATAAATCTGCATGAAGCATTTCTAAAGGAGCGGAAGCCTTGAAATCTGATTTTGGGAAAGGTAATTGATGCATCTTGGCTAAGGCACACACAGAACACACTTTATTGTTACGCATGGAATCAGCAGAAATCAATCTTGATGCAATCATCTTATTCATCAAATGAACATTTGCATGTCTCAAGCGTCTATGCCATAAATCAAATAACTTATTAGAGTTCCATACAGAAGTATCAACAACTCCTTTTGAAATAGAAAGATAGCTTTGGCAACCTTCATGTTGCACTTTATTCCTTGTCCTAGCAGCAATAGTGTCTCCAAGAGCATTTGACCACGAGTATAATCCTTCTTTAAGACATCGTCCTCTGTGCATTATCTCTCCCGTCTGCATATTCTTAACAGTAAAATCATGAGGTGTGAATTCTATTTTGCAAGAGTTGTCCTTAGTAAACTTGGCCATAAAAAGTAAGTTCTTTTGCAATGTCGGCACATGCAGAACATTCTTTAAGGTAACTGAAGTATTTTTAGACGGTAGCGACACATTACCAATACTTTTAATAGTAAGTCTTTCTCCACTGCCTACAACAACAGAACCGGATCCAGAGTAAGAAATAGTACCTTGCATCGACTGATTGGTGTTGGTCATGTGGTGGGTGGCTCCTGTATCAGGGTACCACTCTTGACTATCATCAGTCATATTAGAGGGAGATGCATCAGTATTGGCTTGACTTGTATTAACTCCAACATTAAGTGCTATAGCCATAAACGCCTTTGGTATATCGTAACACTGGCGAGCCGTATGATTTCTGCGACCACAGTATTGGCAAATGATTCCTTGAGCAGATTTGAAGTTGGTGTTGAGAGTATTGTTTCCACGCCCACCATTGCCATAATTATTATTGTTGCGGCTGCGGCCACCATTGCGACCATTACCTCTTCCTCTTGCATAGTTGAAGTTACCTCGGCCTCACCCACGTTGGGCAACAAAGGCGACAGCGGAAGAATCACTGTTATTATATGATGGTGGCGTAAGAATGTGAAGACGATTTTCTTGAGTGACCAACATATCAAAAATTTCAGAAAAACTTGGCAATTGCTTGAAGGTGGTAACAGTGGTGATAAACGCTTCATATTCACTTGATAAGCCATTAAGAGTATAAAGAACCAGATCTGAATCAGAAATCACATGATTGATAGCAGCTAAAGAGTCATACAGAAACTTAACGTGATTCAAGTAATCAGCCATGAGCATGTCTCCCTTTTTCACATTTTGTAAATCTCGTTTCAACTGAATGATCCTTAAGTTAGACTGTGAGGCATATTGTTGTTCAAGAGCACACCAAGCTTGACGGGCCGAGGTGTAGGAAATTAGCTGAGGTAAAATGGATTCAGACACAGTCGCCATAATCCAACTCAAGGCTAACTGGTCTGCACGTTCCCATGTATCATATTCTGGATTCGGCTTAGTTTGATCAACATCAAGATATTCGGGTGGAGCATTAAAAGAGCCATTAACATACCTCAATAAGCCTTGACTTTTCATGACACTAGTAATTTGTGAGTGCCATAGCAAATAATTGCTTTTGTCCAATCTAACAGAAACTAGGCTGGAAAAAGCATTCCATTGAGTTCCTGGATTAGGGACATGAGCTACGGTTGAGCCAGACTCAGTCGAATTTACACCAGCCATAATATTCGCAACGATTTGCCTCAAAGAAAACATAGTATATTAACCAAGCAGTGACAGAGGTAGGTACCTCAAGCGCACCAGGAAACCTGCCTTATTACAGTCTGACAGTCCCAAAATCAGTTTCCTCTCTCTTTTCTTTGTTGGAGAAGCTCTTCTTCTGTCTCAGATCAGGTTTGAATCCTGCTGTAATGCCAAAGGAACAGAACATCGCAACTTTCCAATAGTGAGTAAAACGTTGAGGCTGCAACAAAAAAGGGAAGGCGCACGGCTTTCCAAAAAGATGAAATGTGAGGCTACAGCAAATGAGAGATGCACAACTTTCCAATAGTGAGACTGCTGCAAAACGGGATATGCACGGTTTTTTGAAAAGGTGAAACGTGAGGCTACAGCAAAGGAGAGACACAACTTTCCAATACTAGCAAGAATGCTGCCAATGACAGGAAAAGCTGCAGCAAAGGAAGGACGCACGGCTTTTAAAATGATGAAACGTGAGGCTGAAGTGAAGGAGGGACACACAACTTTCAGACTAGCAATAGCAAGAATGCATCAATCGCAGGTCTAAAAACTAAAGCTTTGGCTGATGCCTTTTCGCTCTGATACCATGTAAAATAAGGAAGGAAACAGTAAAGAATGCTCAAACAATTAACGTGGTTCGGCTAAACTCAGCCTACATCCACGACAAAGGGAAACCTCTCACTTTCTCGATGATTGTGAGAGAGGTCTTTATTGATATTTATAGTTGGCGTTTACAGCAGGGGATCCACAAATCATGGATCTTGATTTGGATAAACAAGGTAGCTCTTTATGCTCAGCCGATTGCTTGATTTTAGGAATTGATTCTTCATTGTTATCCTCAGCCCACTGCTTGATTTTAGGAAGAGATCTTCTATCTTGATGTTCAGCCGATTGCTTGATTTTAGGAGAAGATCTTTCATTGTGATCTTTAGCCATCGTCATCTTAACATACGGAAGCTATTCAATTGCTTTAGATTACTGCTTTGTGGACAAAACATTTTTTTTCTCATTTTTTTGATAAATATGATTTATCTTAATTAAACATTTTTTTATTCTAAATACTTATTTATGATAATTTTTTTTAGAGTTTTCCATTTCGAAGACCTGGTTTGGGAACTTATTGAGCTTTTTTAATGATGCTTGGAGCTTTTGGTGGTAACTTTTACTACATCCTTAAATGTCCATCAAATATGTGTTGTCATTTTTATTATTTATATTACGTGTTCATTGTTAATTAGATTTAAAAGTCTACTCAAGTTACTCATTTTCCTGATATTACTACTTTAAGAGCTTCACGTCTTCTTTTTCTCATTTTTTATGTATATGATTTATCTCAATTAAAGAATTTCTGATTGTAAATGTTTTTGTATGATGAGTTTGTTTGAAGTTTTTCATTTTAAGATATCGTTTGGGGGATTTAAGAAGTTTTCGTACCTAACTTTTACTATATCTTTAACGTCAATAAAAGATATGATGTCATTTCTTCTATTGATTACATGATTATATCATTATACATTTTTGTCAAATTTTGTGTACTAGTTCAATTTGTTTTGTATGATTATATATTCTTAGGTTTTTAAAAAGTTACAAGGTTGTTTATCTTATATTGACATACCCTTACCATTATGTAAACAGTTCCCAAGACTTGTTGTTGAGCTCTTTGATTTCAAATATCTTTTGTTTTTGTAAATAGCTCATTTATGATTTTTTTTTACTCAAGTTTGTGATTAATAAGCAAATTGGAATTCTTTCCGCACAAGTTTGATATGTTGAAATATGTTGGGCTTTAGACGACGGTTTAAATATAAACTTTTATTAGACATGATAGTTTTTTTTATTCATGTTAGACAAGGATTAACTTGCTAAGAAATCTTTTCATGTTAAATGTTTTTTTATGATAAATTTATTATTAGTTCTTACTTTTCTCTCTTCAAAGTTATTTATAGACTTGTCTCTTTATAATATTTACTAAGTTTGACTTCATGATTTCTTCTACTAATTAGGTTGTGTTTTATTTTTTGTTTAAATTTTTTACAATTTGGTGTTGTATTCGTTGAATATGTTAAATATATAACAATCATATTCAACCCTTCTTTTAGTCTCTAGAGATTCTATACAGGCTTGGTTGATTACAACGTCATCACTACACACTCATGAGACATAAGGTGCTATTTTCTTTTTTTGAACTTATTTCAGATTTGATAATAAGTGTGTTTTGGTAATTTTCTGCTATTTATGGCTGTTTAATGAGAGCATATCTCATGAAAATCTATTATATTCTTTTCTATTGTCATTATTTGATGAGTAGTTCTTGCCATTTGTCTGCTCATTCAAACACGTCCCAAGGGCAGGGTCTTGAATGTAATTGAACGGGGCAAGAAAAGGGTCATAGGCATGGATCGGGTCCCTTTTCAGCACTTTGGTTCGACAACAGATATCTTGGGAAGATCCGACCCAATGATCGGTAAGTTGGTGGACCGCTCTTTTCTCATATGATTCACGTGAAAGAAAGTTGGTGGGTATCAAATGCCCCATAAATTTTCTTGAATAGTAAAAAGGAGTCAGCCGCACTTCTCTCCAATGCTTTTTCTTCTTCTTGCCCATTAGCGGCGACAAATTTCCCACCCTCCTCTGTCCGTGATCGTTTCTTGCTTCACCATTGAGCTCCTTGGGCAGCATATCTTTCTTTTAATCGCAGGAGTTCGTTCAACGGGCGGAGCGATCGGATGTCAATGGGTGACAATGGTGATGCAATCTGATGATGGGGTTGAGGATTTCTTGCAAGGAATGCCCTGTGAAAGATGTAGAGGCTCTTACTGTTCTCTGGTTCCATTTGTTTATTTTCTTGTTGTTCACTGTGTTCTTTTTACAGATTGAGGGCATATCAATGCTCCTTTGTACATTATCGCTGTGGTGTTAATGAATGGGCAGGGGTGGTGGAGATGATTAAGTGCCATTGAGATCAAGATCCAGATATGAATAGGGAGATTAATGACGGTGAACGAATCAGCCGTTGGAGATTAATCATCAAAATATCGTCCGAATGCATGACGTTATTGAGGTGAGTTCGGATGGGCCAGAGATTCCGTTGTCCTTCTTCGTTTCTTTTGTTTTGTTGGAGTAAAATTGAGCATTTCTTCTTTGTTCTCCATGTTTTCTTTTTGCAGATTGAGGTATATCAATGCTCCTCTGTACATTGTCGCAATGGTGTTATTGAATGGGCATCGGTGGTGGAGATGAAAAGTGCCATTGAGATGAAGATCAAGATAGAAACAAGGAGATTCATGATGGCGAACGAATGAGCCATTGGAGATTAATCATCAGAATATCGGCATGTCATTATTAAGGTGAGTTCGGATGGGCCACCGATTCCGCTCTTTCTTAGTTTGTTTTGTTTTATTCGAGTAAAATTTTGGTGTTTCTTCTTTGTCATGGTTAGTAGTTGTATGAAATGTGAGGATGGTGCGTGATTGGTAAAATAGTTTGGGATGTGTTCGTTCGTTATTGTTTGGCTTTCTCATAGAACAATTGATATTGGTTTTTGAGATGTCACTCAGAGTTGAATAATGAGCGTGTGATTAGGTGGCTGCAAGCAGCAGGGATTGAATTTCTTTTGGTATAACTGTCATGATTGTATAAGGATGATGACAAATAGCGCATTGGTTGTGGGGTTTGTAAAATACCTGATCGCTAGATTGAGGATGAATGTTCTCGTTAGAGATTTTATTATGAAGCGAGACTGTGGCTTTTGGAAATCAACAACTTGCAATGGAGACCTTCATTTGGTGTTGTATTGTCCAAAGATGGAGACGAATGAATGGAAGATCTTGCTTAGGTTTGTCGTTGAACACATCTCTGTTCTCTTTTTTACTGTTTCCATTTTCTGCTTTATGTGTTCCATATGATATTGGCATTGAACTTTGTAAACAGGATGAGTTCAAAAGATCTGAATTAGTTTTTGTTTTACAATGTTGATTTCAGTATTATATAATCTTTTGCAGACATAGACTTAAGTTGAGTAACAAAGGATGTTTGCCAATGTTAATATGAAATAAAAGAAAAAGAAAATTGGTTTGATTCAGGGTTAATTTTGTTCTTGAATATGGACTTATAATGTTCTTGTTCATGATTCATTGTAGTATGTACTCCTTGCTAAACAATTAATGCTTCACTATTGACTCTGTTGCGTATTTGATTTAAGGAGAAGAATATTTGTGAGCGGGCATGGGAATTCAACATATTGGTTAACTTTATTATTGAATCTCATTGTAGGTTATCCTTCTTTTGCCAGTTACTTGCACGACGTTTCTTTTCAATACTTATTTTGGGGGGCTTTATTGTTTTGTTACTTTTCAAGTTGTTGAACCTTGAAGGAATGGCTTCCTATAATGTGCTTGTTCATTGGGACAAGTAGGGGGCAGTGTGATGTTTGCATCATTACTAATAATGCAGTGCTTATGCTTTCTCCTCTTTTCATTTTTTTATTATTGGATGAGTGCATGACACACATTTGTGACTGTATTGATCTAGTTAAGATTTTCTTATTGCATTACTTTAGTAGCTGTTTGATGGCCAAGAAAAGTACTGTAGCAGGGTTGTTGAAGGAACTGCTTCCTATAATGTGCTTGTTCATTGGGACAAGTAGGGGGCAGAGTGACATCATTACTAATAATGCAGTGCTTATGCTTTCTCCTCTTTTCATTCTTTTATTATTGGATGAGTGCATGACACACATTTGTGACTGTATTGATGTAGTTAAGATTTTCTTATTGCATTACTTTAGTAGCCGTTTGATGGCCAAGAAAAGTACTGTAGCAGGGTTGTTGAAGGAACTGCTTCCTATAATGTGCTTGTTCATTGGGACAAGTAGAGGGCAGAGTGTGATGTTTGCATCATTACTAATGATGCAGTGCTTATGCTTTCTCCTCTTTTCATTCTTTTATTGGATGAGTACCCATGACCGTATTGATGTAGTTAAGATTTTCTTATTGCATTACTTTAGTGGCCGTTTGATGGCCTAGAAAAGTACTGTAGCAGGGGAGAAAAAATTCAAATTCTAAAAATTTTTCTGTGGCCATCAAACATGGAAACAAATTTTTTACCGTTGAACCCAGAATTGGAAATTTTTTTCCAGAAAAAGTTTCCACCGCGAGAGGTGGAAACATATTTCCAGATTTTTTTTTCCCGTTAGGGCACGCTCGCATCGCAAGCAAGCATCCTGCCGCTGCCGCCTCCCCTTGTCGTCTCTTTCGCAGCTTGTCGCCTCTCAATCCCTCCACTCTCCCAATCCCGCTCCCTCGTCGTCTATCCCGCCCTCTCACTCTCCTGCTCCCCTCAACGTCTCTCTCGCCAAGAAACTCAATCCGTCTCTTCCTCTCTCGTTCGTGCAGCAAATCCGTATGGGGAAAAACGGATTTTGGCAATTCAAACCGATTCTGAAAGTATCTTGGGGCTCGCCCTGTTACTGCAGGTCAGAGAAAAGGAAAGAGAAAGAGAGAGGACGACGATCCCAAAGGGAAGGAAAATCGCGTGGCTTTCTTTCCACGTGAGGGAAATTTTGAATTTTTTTTCCCTGTTCGTCTTTGATTTTCCCTGTTGTGAATATTGTGGATTCATTTCCCTTTCCAAGTGAAAACCATTACTTGCTTTCCCAAAGTCTGCTTCTATTAGCTTAGCGTTTCGTTATCTGCAGTAGCGGAAAGATTGCTTGTTTTTTAGCATCTTCTTAGTTGATTTAAACTAACCGACAAGAAATTTAGGGATAGGTTCGATGTTCTCTTGATCTTCTTGTCTTTCTGCCGATCTGCTTTTCGTTTAGTCATTTCCTCTTTCTTCGCACTTTGTCATTCTCTGGAGCTTTCTTTGAAGGGTTCACAAGAAAATTTCGATCGCTGCGAGGGATGGTCCATGGACTTGAGCTTTTTCTGGAGTTCTTTGTTGCATACATCTGTTGGTCTACAATCTTGATTTCTAGGAAGTTTGTTGCTCAGTGGTGTTTCTAATGATTACAGATTTGGAAAATGCATGTAGTATGTGAAGAAAACGATGCATGTATTGTGGTAAGTGTACTTGTTGGGAGAATCTAGTTTTCTTCAATGGACAGATTGAGCAAGTTTTTAAGAGGAAATTTATGGAAGTCAATTGTTTAGTTAATTTGTATTCCTCGCTGTGAAATTTGTATAGTTAAATGGTTCTGAAAGTCTCTTGTTATCTTCGTTACTTTTTGTGCAACATGGGATTGGAATTGTTGTTAGTTTGAGAAACTGGCCTTTCTTTTGTGTGCTTCCGAATTATCTTCATTATTTGTCCCAACCTTGGAACAACAACAAGAGACTGCCTCTTGACATGGAATTGCATGTATGTTCTTTTATTCTTAATTTCAATTTCCTAAGATTGCAATGATACAAGTTATTGGCCAGCTATGAGCTTGTAGTTGCTTGCCTTTTGCACTTGGTGGTGGTGTTCTTCCCTTTCCTGTGGTTCTTCTTGTAAGCATTTCTTGATTCCTCATAATTTGCAGTCTTAGTAACTTAAAATGACCTGGTGTTCTGTCCTTTCCTCCGGCATCCTGAGAACATTGATGTGTCTAGATTGTGCTTTCCGTTGAGTAGTACGTTCCAATATATTGCACTGATGTTAAGCAGCAAGCAATTTAGTGGAGAGTGTGTCAGGTTAGATAGTGCTGCATATTGTCAGATTCCACATATCTGGTGAAGCTTCATTTCTGTGTACGTGTTACTTCTGGTTTCATTAGAAATTTAGGATATCCAAGCAAGAGCTGTTGTGCTTGTGATGTATAACAGACTTGTTGCAGTCAATTTCAGTCATCTCCTTTTCGTTTTCTTGTATGTCTCATGCCTCTAAAGTGTTCCAGCTGGCCGCTACTAAAGCTTTTCATTGGTTCAGTGTGGTCTGCAACATTGTTGGGACAGAAGGATGTAGTTCATGATTGGCAGCGTTATGAAGATGGCTGAATACTATGAGCGTGGGTTGATTCATGTGAACTATGAAATATATTTCTTTATCAACAAACATAGAAATATATTCCTGGAAATATATTTCTCAATCATCACACACACATCAAAGTAGGAATCGGAAAGATTTTCCCGATTCCATTTTTCCAAGAAATATATTTCTGGAAATATATTTCCAGGCCATCAAACCTAGGTAACGTTTGATGGGTAGGAAATTCATTGTAGCACAGGAAATTTATTTCAAATTTTTAAATTTTTTCTAGTTTATCAACATTGGAAAAATTTTCTTGACTGTTGGGCAGGAAACAAAAATATATTTTTGGAAAAATTTTTCCAGCTGAGCTGGAAAAGTTTTTCTGGCTTTTTTTTTTTTTTTACCGTTACATCCGCTGCCTCCTTCGTTCCCTTCTTCCTGCGCCTCCCTTCTTCCTCCCTCCTTCCTCCCTCGCTCCCTTCTTCCTGTCTTCCTCCCTTCATCCTCCCTCACTCCCTTCTTCCTGTCTTCCTCCCCCGCTTCCTTCTGCCTGTGCCTCCCTTCTTCCTCCCTTCATCCTCCCTCACTCCCTTCTTCCTGTCTTCCTCCCCCGCTTCCTTCTGCCTGTGCCTCCCTTCTTCCTCCCTTGCTCCTTTCTTCCTGCCCCTCCCTTCTTCTTCCTCTTGTGCTTCCCTTCTGCCTCCGCCTCCCTTCTTCTTGCGCCTCCCTACTTCTTCATCTGTTGCCTCCCTTCTTCCTCCCTCCTCCTTCCACCGCCTCCCTTCTTCTTCCCTTGCTCCCTTCTTCCTGTCTTCCTCCATTCTTCTTCCTTCGTTGCCTCCTTTCTTCTTCCTCCTCCGCCTCCCTCCTTCTTCCTTCGCCTTCCTCACTCGCTTCCTTCTTCCTGCACCTCCCTTCTTCCTCCCTCCTTCCTGTCGTCCTCTCTTCTTCTTCCTTTGTTGCCTCCCTTCTTCCTCCCTCTGCCTCCCTTCTTCTTCCCTCCTTCCTCTGCCTCCCCTGTTCCTCCCTCGCTCCCTTCTTCCTGCGCCTCCCTTCTTCTTCATCCGCAACCTCTCTTCTTCCTCCCTCGCTTCCTGTGCCTCCCTTCTAGGCGCCTCCCTTTTTCCTCCCTACTTCTTCTTTTGCCTCCCTTCTTCATCCCTCCTTCTTCCTCTGTTACCTCCCTTCTTCTTGTGCTTTTCTTCTTCCTCCCTCGTTCGTGCGCCTCCCTTCTTCCTCCCTCCTTCCTGTGCCTTCCTTTTTCTTCCTCCACTGCCCTCCTTCTTCCTCCCTCGCTGCCCTCTTCCTGAGCCTCCCTTCTTCCTTGATTCTTCCTCCTCCCTCCTTCCCTTCTTCCTTCTCCTCCCTTCTTCCTTCCTCGCTCGCCTTCTTCCTTGCTCCTCCTCTTGCCCGCACTTGGCCGAGACTGGTAGGTGCTCTCGGTCGAGGCTTTCCTGTTGCTACGACTACCTCTTTTATCGCATGGCATGCCTGATCGTACAGATCCTAGACGACCAAGGGGTTGGGTGCGACTTCTTGATAGACACCAGCACAACCATGAACATATGTTTTGCGGCCACAGTCATGAATGGCTCGGTTGCTTGGCGCTGTGTTGGTCTGCGCTCAACATGAGGTCATCCATGCTGCCAGGCATGGCCAAGCCCCTCTCGACTATGCCTATGTGCCCCATCTTGGCCTATGCCAAGGTCTAATTGTGGTTGCCGTCTTCCTGTGGTTGCCATGGGCAGGCGTTCAGTCTCAGTGTCTTGCCCATTACCTTAGCCCTTTGCATGAGGGAAAGAGCCTTCGGAAACGGGGGAGAGGCTTTCTCTTGCCTGGGCGGTGGTTGGGGGGTCTCTTTTTCTTCTTCCGCTGCCTCCCTTCTTCCTCCATCCTTTGTCCTCTACCGCCTCCCTTCTTCTTCCTATATTGCCCCCCTTCTTCCCCCCTCCTTCCTCTGCTGCCTCCCTTCTTCCTTTGCAGCATCCCTTCTTGCTCCCTCGCTCCCTTCTTCATGTCTTCCTCCCTTCTTCTTCCTCCGCCTCCCTTCTTGCTCCCTCGCTTCTTCTTCCTCTATTGCCTCCTTTCTTCCTCCCTTATTCTTCCTCTGCCTCCCCTTCTTGCTCCCTTGTTCCTGTGCCTCCCTTCTTCTTCCTTCGATGCCTCCCTTCTTCCTAACCATCCCTTCTTCTTCCTCCCTCCTTCTTCCTTCGCCTCCATTCTTTGTACTTCGCTCCCTTCTTCACTCCCTTCCTTCCTGGCCAAGCCCCTCTCGACTTATGCCAAGGTCTAACTGTGGTTGCCGTCTTCCTGTGGTTGCCATGGGCAGGCATTCAGTCTTAGTGTCTTGCCCATTACCTTAGCCTCTTGCATGAGGGAGAGCCTTCGAGAACAAGGAAGTGGCTTGCCTGGGCGGTGGTTGGGGTGTTCTTGCCCATTACCTTATCCTTCCTTGCATTGGTTTGAGGCCGCAGCTGGCAATTGCTCGGTGCTTGGGGCCGGGTCGGGCTGCCTGCGGGGCAGGCCACACTGCCGCATGGCCGAGCCCCTCTCAGTTGCCCCACCATCTTGGCTTGGGTCCTCTCGACTATGCCTATGCGCCCCATCTTGGCTTAGGCCATGGTCTTCCTATGGTTGCCTGTGTCAAAGGCCTAGCTTGGGGAGGGAGAGGCTTTCTCTTGTCTAGGCGCTCTCGGCGGTGCCAAGCCAAGGTTGTTGGGCAGTCTCGGTTGCACCTAGTCAAGACTGTTAGGCGCTCTCGGCCGACGCTCTCCTCCCGTTGTTGCTGCTGTGCTCTATTGGCGTTGGGCTTCCCTTCTTCCTCTCTCGCTCTCTTCTTCATGTGCCTCCCTTTTTCTTCCTTCTTTTTTGTTCCCTTTTTCATGTGCCTCCCTTCTTCTTCTTCCTCCGCCTCCTTCCTGTCTTCCTCCCTTCTTGCTCCCTCGCTCCCTTCTTCCTATCTTCCTCCTTTCTTCTTCCTCTGTTGCCTCCCTTCTTCCTCCCTCCTTCTTCCTCCCTTCTTCTTCCTCGGTTGCATCCCTTCTCGCTGCCTTCTTCCGGCGCCTCCCTTCTTCCTCCCTCTGCTGCCTCCCTCCTTCTTCCTCCCTCGCTCCCTTCTTCCTCCTCTCCTCCCTTCTTCCTCCCTCGCTCCTTTCTTCCTCTGCCTCCCTCACTACCTTCTTCCTCCCTCGCTCCCATCTTACTGTGCCTCCCTTCTTCCTACGCCTCTCTCGCTTCTTCCTCCCTTGCTCCCTTCTTCTTTTGTGTTGCCTCCCTTCTTCCTGCACTTTCCTTCTTCCTCCCTCGCTCCCTTTTTCATGCGCGTCCCTTCTTCCTCCGCTGGCACCCTCTTTCACTGCCTCCCTTCTTCCTCCCTCGCTCCCTTCTTCATGTGCCTCGCTTCATCCTCCCTTCTTCCTTCCTCGATCGCCTTCTTCCTTGCTCTTGGTCTCTCGACCGCACTTGGTCGAGACTGGTAGGCGCTCTTGACTGAGGCTTTCCTGTCGCTACCGCTGCCTCTTCTATTGTATGGCGTGCCTTCTTCATCCCTCTATCTTCCTCTGCCTCCCTTCTTCGTACGCCTCCTCCCTTCATCTTCTTCTGCTGCCTTCCTTTTCCTCCCTCACTCCCTCCTTCCCTTCCTTGCTCTTGGTTTTTCGACCGCACTTGGCCAAGACTGGTAGGCGCTCTCGACCGAGGCTTTCCTTCTATTGCATGGAGGGTGCGGCCTCTCGATAGATACGAGATAGACACGAGCACAACTGTGACGGCAGGTGGTTGGGTGCGGCCTCTCAGCAGATACGAGATAGACACGAGCATAACTGTGACCATATGTTTTGTGGTCATAGTCATTAATGGCTCGGTTGCCTGGGGCTGGGTTAGTTGCGCTCAGCATGAGGTCATCCATGTTGTGCCGGGCATGGCCAAGCCCCTCTCGACTATGCCTATGTGCCCCATCTCGGTGTATGCGAAGGTTTAACTATGGTTGTCGTCTTCCTGTGATTGCCATGGGCGTTCAGTCTCAATGTCTTTGCCCATTACCTTAGCCTTCCTTGTATGAGGGAGAGCCTTTGGGAACGAGGGAGAGGCTGTCTCTTGCCTGGGCGGTGGTTGGGGGGTCTGGGCAGCGCCTGGTCGAGGCTGTTGTGTGCTATCAGCCTTGACTTTTGCCAATGCATTTGTTGTGCACTGCTGACGTTGGGGCGGATCTTCTATCGCATGGTGTGCCAGATCCTCTAAGGCTTAGGCCATCTTCCTTTGGGGGAGGGAGCGGCTTTCTCTTGTTGGGAGCTCTCGGCGGTTGTTGGCTGGTCTCGGCTGCACCTGGCTGAGACTGTTGGGCGCTCTCGGCCAATGCTCTCCTACCATGCTATTGTGCTCTGTTGGGGTGGGTCCTCTTTCATCGCATGGCTGTGCTCCCAGCTGATGCTCTCCTACCGTTGGTTGCATGTGTCTCGGCAGCGCATGGCCAAGGTTGTTGGGCGGTCTCGGCTGCACATGGTCGAGATTGTTGGGCGCTCTTGGCTGATGCTCTCTTACTGTTGTTGTTGTTGTGCTCTGTTGGCAGCGTGGTCCTCTTTCATCGCATGGTTGTGCTATGTTGTGCTCTGTTGGCGTTGTTGCGGCCTTTGGGTGGATTCGGCCCCAACACAACTACAACCGGGTCATGCTGCGAACATCACCAACATACAGCAATAGAGGACGTGAGCTTTGACTCACAGAACTGGTCCAGTCAAGGACACATTCCGCTACGGGACAATGCCTCGAACGAACTGGTTCAGTCAGTCAATTCGACGGGTTGAAACCTTTTAGCACATGGTCTTGCTTTTTACGCTTTTGAATTCTAGAGAACTCTTCTTGTAATAAGAGATTTCCCAGCTTTCGCCGGAGTGCACCCCCGACTGGAACACTATACAAAACCGATTGTGAATTCTCGCCTTTCGACCTGGTTCTTTGCTAAACGACATTTGCAATCTTCTCCCTGTTCGTTTTTTGGTGGATGTGGCTCTTCCTCCGGCTACATGCATGTACACCACGACGAACAAAACTCCTTCGACAAAGTGGAATGGAAGCATGGCTCTCTCTTTTAACCTCCGGCCTCCCTGAGGCGGGACTGACCCGACGATGCGTTCTATCTCTACCGTCAAACCTTCCTCAATCTCCCTACGGATCCAAATCCCACTTCCTCATTGGAATCCTATTGTTTAGATGAAAAATGATCTCAAAGCGATTTCCAGCGAACGATAAGTGATTCCAAATCCTTTTTGATTGATTAAAAGTGGATCGCCCCTGCAAATTCCATTTTTATGTGCTTTTGGCTGACCAAATGACCCATCCCTGGTCTCGACACAAGTCCGGCTAAATCAGACGGCGTAGATTGATCCCTGACGCTTAGACGATTCCAATGGGCCTGAACTAAGAGGAATTTGTGCTTCCATTGCAAAGATATGATCAATTGGAAGAGGAGTCCAACGAGCCGCAACAACATCTGGCGAATCCAGCCCCCAATTCGAGAATAAATCCATGCAAATCAACGACAGATCAATCTCGAGTGGTTGATCCTTGGCTGGTGAGTCGATCCACAACTTAATCTCTGAGATTGATAGTTCAAATCCGCTGAATTTGGTTCTAGCGCTTTATCATTTATGGTGGAGTTTGAGCATTTTCGGTAGCAAATCTGATCGATCCTGGGTTCAAATTGCGTTGCTAATCATCGGAGAAAAATCTTGACGGAATTTTGTGAGTGTTTAAAGTCTTTGTATTGCACGCTCTTTGAACAGCCTCGCACCCCATTCTCTCGTGTACTTCTAGCTAGGAAGGGCTGGGAAATTCTCGCTTCTAATTGACATAATCAGGGTTTTGTGGGCCGGGGTTCCTGTCTGGCCAGGGTACTTATTGTATTCATTAACATTTGTATATTTCAGGAGGAGGCTAGCAGTGGGGTCCTAAAAGGGGCACAACACTCGGCCACGACACAACTACAATTGTGCGGCCGAACCCCTCTCGGCTGGCCCAGTGCAAGCAGCAGGGCTTGCGCTCTGGATGTCGGTGGCCTCGGTGATCGGCTCTTGACTATGCCTATGTGCCCCGCCCCATCTCCAGCCTAGGCCAAGGTCTTCTTGTGGGTTGCATGCGGGGGGAGCCTTTGGGAACAAGGGTTGTCTTTTTCTTGCTTGGGCGGTGGCTAGCCCGCTAGCCTTGCCTCTTCGTGCACGCGCTGCTTGGCGTCCTCTTGACAAACGAGCGAGTTCCACAGAGCCTGGCGTCCTCATGTCGCGCATAGCTGAGCTGTCCCCATCACCTCTCCTCTCCCATGCCCAAGTCGTCCCCTTGTGGAAGGGGTCTGGGGGTCTGCCCATGACATAGATACACAAATTTGCTCAGAATCGGTGGCCCTGTATGCTATTTTCCAAATCCTGGCATTGTGCGCAATAGGGTACTCTGATGTTGTTCCTTATTTCCATGCCAAAGGATGGGTGGTCCTTGACCTCATACCCGACCATACAAGCCACATGGTGGCTCACGCCTACGGTGGGAATGTAACCTCTCACTCATTGCAATGGTAGTGGAGGTTGTTCCCATGGAAGTGAAAATGGCGGCTGGGGTCTCCTTGATGGCTGCCTCCCTTACATCTGGATAGTTGACGGAAGTGGAGACCGCATATGGTTTGGTGATTGCTTCCTCCATAGGTCTTGTCGACAGCACGTGTCATACGCTGTGTCCAGGACCAGGGGGCTGAGATGGCCATAGAGGGTCTGATTGCTTATCGCACTCACTATCTGAAGGAAGTCGATGGTCTTGGCCGGTGTGGCCAGCATAGGCTTGGCCCTTTGCTTGAGTTTCTATGCCCACAAGTTCTACTATAGGCTCGAGCTCCTCATGCGCTAGCTGATCGTGTGCTTCAACCACCTCAGTCTTGTCTTCTACCTGTACTCAACTGTCCATGGGCGTTGGACTCCTTGGACTGATCTAGCAGGGACTGTACTTGCTCCTTAAGGAGACACATTTTGGTCCTCCACTCACGTGCCCACTCATCAAATCAGTGCTCTGAGGGTGAGGAGGGGGTGTTCACCTTGGCATGCGACCTAATTTCCTCCCTTTCCCATGCATCCTTATGCCTTCTGTGTGTGGGGATGTTCTCTACCGCTCTATTCCCTGGGTGGCGATTGCTGGAACTTCAGCACAGCATTTGTTGAGGGCTTCACCTGTCGTTAGCGCCAAGCTCCCCCGATCCTAAACAAAACAGGCCACTCGTTCTTTCGATGAAGTCTTTTCACACTATTCCTTTTGTGTTGTTAATTGCATTATTTACCTCTCACGCCTTGCTTTGTTGAACATGGGAGGCGGCATTCGGCATCCTTGCGGCAGTGACCAGCAGGCAGGGTATACTCTCTATTTCTCACGAACGTGGGTGCTCTTCATTTCCAACCCACCTTTGGCCTTCAATCGACACAACCCGCCCCATCTCCGGCCTAGGCCAAGGTCTTCTTGTGAGTTGCATGTGGGGTGTCTTTGGGAACTAGGGAGAGACTGTCTTTCTCTTGCCTGGGCGGTGGCTTGCCTGCAAGCCTTGCCTCTTCGTGCATGCGCTGCTTGGTGTCTCTCGGCCATTCTGGCTGGCCAGGGGAAGGGCTGCATCAGATCCATCCCCCTTAGGTAAACGCTGCCCTCAAGCTCTATGTGGAACTCTCATCAGTCAAGATGGCAAGCATTCCTCGAGTGGTGCTCTCCGCCACCATGGTCCTTGAGTGGTTGCTTTTTCACTCGTCCTTAGTCTGGTTGTGTCGCCTCCCCTCTCGGGTATGCCCATGACATAAATACACAAATTTGCTCGGAATCGCATGCTTTCTATTCGGAAGTGTTAATGCAGGAAACCATTCCAGAAGAGTGGCTTCTGATGCATGCTACTACTTGCAATACCGACACGTCTCTTCATGTCTACCCACATGGAATTTACATAAACATAAGCATCAAATTTACCTGATGCATACTACAGATCAGTTGCCAAACTAAAATTTAGCCACATTTCCACATGCTTATGAATACGAATAATATGTTCTGTGTAGGGCATGCTTAAATTGCTTTGTGTTAAATATTTCATCACAATGGAGAGCAAGATTCCTCAGCACCCATATCGTCCACATTACTTTTGGGAGAACTACTTTCCAACACTTCCCATTTATGCCTGGGGCTGCACGGCGGGCTCCATATCCATTTCTCCAGGTGTGCGATTGATCATCCTTGAGAATATCAAGTCATGTATCATTTCTGTTATACCTTCAAAACAACTTTGTTGACCCAATGCATCAAAAGTTAGATGATTCCACATCACAATCATAGTGAGATTGTCATTCCACTCTTGCTGGAAGAGTACCCAACACATTTGAAGTTCATATGAAGAAGCATGATGTCGAAGTTCTAGCAGTCAATCCAAAACTGACCTGATTCCACATTTCCAACATCCACTAGATTCTTACGCAGAGACTAGTGTTTAACCATGGTCTTCCAAAGGCAAGAGTTGCTCTTCTGTTTGCAGTTGCAGAAACAGCAGGAAGAAAGGAATTTACTTCTCATCTTGATCCAAAGACCATCAGATTGCAGCAGGTTCATCATGGATGAGATTATTCAGAAAACATACTTATATGGTCTATATCCCCTTAAGCATAAAGTTTGCACCGATGGCAAAAGCTATGTAGTGAGAATTCATGCTCTCAGGCCAATCATTCCAGAGAAACCTGACAACGATTCTCTCAATATCCTTAAAAAGTGTGATCAGAAATCGGAAGAACAAAATCTAGTACTCAAGAATCTGGAATAAGCCCTGAAAGAGGACTTAGGCAATTTATTTGCAAAATGAAAAGGTTTGAAATTGAAAATGACCATCAAAAGCCACATTTTGTAATCATGCTAACAAATATGAAAGTGACAAAAATTATAACATAGACAATTTATTCATAGGACATAATAAATCTTATCAAAATTCCACCTTCACAAGAGATTCACATATGTTAGGAGCGGCACTCCCCAATGATATTTTCGGTTGAAAAATACTTACATGAACACAAATTACCTAAATAATTTAAAATAAAAAGATTTGAATCAATACAAGTCGTGCCCAACAATCATTTGAAAAGGATAGCACATTAAATTTATTTTTCTCTTAAAATCAAAGCATTAAATAGAACATAATTTTATAGAATAAGCTCATATAATGAACAAGTATTCAATGTTACTCAATTTATAGACAAAAAGAAATCTCTCAATAAAATTTCCCTAAATGTCTTTACAAGAAGATCAAAGAGATCATAAAAATAAGCAAATGCAATCATGAAATCTTGTCAAATGCTAAAATAAACGATTGAAAACAAGAACACGATAAGTTCAAAAAACTGATTATGTCGTTACCATATGCGATACATAATGCGGAAAACGAAAACAGTAAAGAAGAAAACAGAGGAGTGTTCGACGACAAACCTAAGCAACTTGTTCGATCTTTTATTTATTCATCCTCGTCTTTGGGCAATAGAACACCAAATGAAGGCCTTCATTGCAACTTGTAGATTCCCAAAAGATACTTATAGTCTTATGTCACAATAAAATGTCTAACCATGACATTCATCCCAACTGTTTATCTATTTATCCAAAAGTGGTCACTATTAGGGGCCATTTGATGGCTTGGAAACAAGGAATTGGAAATATATTTCCTGGAAAAATGGAATGAGAAAAATATTTCTGATTCCCATTTTGAGGTGTGTGTGATGACTGAGAAGTATATTTCTGTGTTTGATGATAAGGAAATATATTTCCACATTTTTAGAAAATTAATTAGTTTGATAATAAGGAAATAATTTTCTAGATTTTCTAGAAGAGGAAGATTGATCTAGCACATAAACAACAACAACAAGAAAAATCGTACACATGTTGTAAAATTCAAACATCACATAAAGGCTTTTGGAATATCGTAGCACTGACGAGCATTGTGACCATTGCGACCACAATATTGACAAGCAACGATTGCAGACATTTTATGATTAGAAGTATTACCACGACCTCCATTATACCCACGGCCTCTATTGTTTCCTCGTCCTCCATTGTATGAACCAAAATTGCCACGACCACTACCATTGTATGAGTTATAATTGCTGCGACCTCCACCGTTTCGGTCCCCTCTCCCTCTTGTATAAGAAGTCCCACGGTTGCCGATTCTATGGGCAATCATTGCTACTGTTTTTGTTTCTTGAGACATATCAAGAGAGGGTGAAAGAATTTGCCGACGATTCTCTTGAGAGATGAGCATATCAAAGATTTCAGGAAAAGTTGGTAGAGTCTTGAATGTAGTTACAGTAGTGATGAAGGCCTCATACTCAGTGGACAATCCATTAAGGGTATATAAAACCAAATCAATATCAGAAACCTTATGATTCGGACGAAGAAGTTCAATGGGTAAAGATGGCATCTTTGGGAGAGGTAGAAGAAGCATCCTCGAAAAAGCGAACAGACCACGATCCTTACTCCATCGAAGCAGCAGTTGATGCTGGAAACTAAGATCGATGCTGCCAATTCCTATTAAATGTTGCAAGTGCCACAAAAAATAAAAAGGAGCAAATAAGCCAGAAAGCATGATCAGTATCTCAGTACACCATATTAAGAAAAGAAACTTGAGAAAATTACTATCACCTGCGTACAGAAGGCACTTAATGTACTGCTTTACATGTAAAAGGTAGCTCAAAATTATTTATGCTTCTTTCACATAGATGGATGTCTTGTTGGTCTGTAAAAATGTGCCCTTGGTGAACTTATCAGTGTACCAATTCAGTCTAGCAATACCTTGAATTTGTTGACCTTTTGAATGTAAATACGCATGAGTACCTTCTAAATTATCCACACAACATTTGTTTTTGGCCATTATAATAAATTGACAGCTTTCTTAACTAATGAAATGCTTACATATGTATGAAAAAAATGACAGCATGAGACAAGAATCCCAGGTTTCGCAAAAAGAACATGTCAAATGAAATCAATCCAATAAATAAGCAAATGGGTTATGCATATATGCCCACCTTGAAATTTTGAAACTACATCCTCAACCTCCTCTACTCGATCCTGATGGATTAAATATACCACTTCATAATGACGAACTGCACAAAGGTACAATAGAAAGTAAACCACCCAAAAAAGGCACACATACACACCCATCATAGAACATCTGAAATTGGACAAGTTCCAATTCAGCCACGTTACAGTGATTTATTGGAGAAAGATAGTCATACATCCCATGTGTACCTCGAATAGTGCAATAGATTATCAATGTGCATGAATTTTAGAAAATAATCCAAGTGTTTGACCTATTTTCATCACTGAAGAATCAGGGTAGTCTTTATTAACAAAATATGTATTACAAGCATATGTATTACAAAAGAAAAGATAATAATTCCCATGTGTCAGAATTTATTTTTAAGAGTTCATCTGTTGCTCCATGAAAGGTGCTATGACTAGACACTGGAAAATTGAATAATGCTTCCTACTTGTTTAAAGGAAAATAAATATCAAATTAGTGGTGAAACAAGTAGACTTAGATGAAGATGAAACCATCTAACAGAAGCTTACTTCTCTCCTCGTTCAAGTGACTCTCCATATTAAGGTTCAGCCATTCGTAAAGTTGCTCTGTAAGTGGAAAACACAGTTAGTGTCATAATGTCAATGTCTCAAATAAAAGGATAAAGCGATGACCTTTATAATACTTCCAGCAACATAAAGTAGTTATGCTAGAAGTTTCGAAGTCCTAAACTAAACCATAATAAAAATAATGTGCTGCCCAGAATGCATACTCAAAGGAGAGAATATGAGAGCAATTTATACCTTCTTCCGCATCTGCAAACTCAGGAAGGACTCTACCATCCTCTTGTGTCTTCTTCTGCATAGAGGATAATTGAATGCTATGTGTGAGCTCTCAGTTCCAAGTTAGAAAACAAAGGAATGGCAGGGAATTGTGGGGAAAAAAGTTGACGCGGAAGAAGAATGCCCATAAACTGCTTAACTGCTTACATGGCATAGAATAAGAAAGTGTTGCAAGGGCAGTGAATACAGGTGGTCATGAAAAAGCTTAGTTTTCTTTTAGATGTCTAATATGTTTCAGCATGCAATTTTCTCATCTGAATAAGCAAAACAGGCTGCTGGTTCCTGTCAAGCAAAACATGGAGTGGTAGAATAAAGAAGTAATGAGAAACAAAACATAATCAGTCTGGCCTGTAGATGTGAATATATCGGCTGAAAGGCATGCTGGAGGAGAAGAAAACAGCGGAGCACAGAAAAGCAGACCGACATCAACTAATATTTAGAAGGCAGAAATTCGTCAGATGTTGGGGAAATTGCAGACAACAATATGTAGGAGACAAAAAAAAGGAGACAATAATCAGGCAGCAGAGATTTTTCAGACAACAAGCAAATATAATAATATAGATATTTCAAACAACAATGAACAGAGCAAGTAGGATCTTTAAGGCAGATGAGAAGAGAAGGGAAAGGTTGCAACACAAGCAAACATTTTAGACAATAAAAATAGAAAAGATGCAGGAAAAGGGAGAGGTTTAGATTCTTCAAAAGAAAGCAACCCACGGAAACCAGATTCTCATCGACTCCTCAAATTTGAAGAGAAAGACAAGAAAAACATGAACCAACCAAGAAAGCAGCACGGTTACATTTAGAAAACCTCATAGAAACCCACATGCTGTGAATTCGCTAGGAGAACAGAATCACGCTAGAAGAAGAATGGGAATCCTACCCCCTTCTGCAAGACGGATTCCGGAAAGAATCCGGCCTCCTCCGGCTTAGCCACGAAGCTGTGAGAGTCAACCGTCTTCTTCCTCGCTCCAGCGGCAACCCACCTCCTCGCTTTCTCCCCATTACCTGACGCTCGCATACTGCATAAGCCAGAAAGTTTCGAAACGGTGCTGCGTGTGTGGGGGTGAGGCAGCAACAAGGCAGCGATGGAAGACGAGGGGAACCCAAAACGCGTTTTTGGAGAAGCCTAACGGGCAAAAAAATTTCTCCGGAAAAAGTTTTCTACCCGGCTGGGTGGAAATAAATTTCCGGAAATATTTTTCCGAAAACTCATGTAACGGTCAAATTTTTGTTTCCACGTTTGATTAAATGGAAAAGTTTTGAAATTTTTTTCCTGTTGAACAGTGCTTTTCCGGCCAACCAAACGCCCCCTTAATAACTCACATGAAAAGAACAGCTACAGTCTGTGTCAATAGAAATTGAATACATTGCCAACCAATTCCAAGTATATATATATATATATATGGACACTTGCAATATTCAAAACTGATTGTTCAACAGAAAAGTTTTTTCCAAATCCCAAATGATCTGACTAATGACACAAGTTTTAATCTTTCAAACATTTGATCGACAAAAAATACATCTACACAAAACAGGGGGTTGAAAAACTAACTATTTACATCTGCTGCATTAGCAACTCACAAATTTTTGCATTACAAGAAAATACCTTCTCATTGTAAGTGACAAGTTTTAATCTTTGAAACATTTGTTCGACAAAAAATACATCTACAAAAAACAGGGGGTTGAAAAACTAACAACTATTTACACAAAAATGATAGCAGGAGATTTATCACACAATTTTTCAAACTAAAATCCAACTTCGACAACATGATATGATAAAAAGGTTCAAGCCCCAAACCGCTCCAAAAAACGCATGCTTTCGATTCAGAAGTGTTAATGCAGGAAACCATTCCAGAAGAGTGGCTTCTGATGCATGCTACTACTTGCAATACCGACACTGTCTCTTCATGTCAACCCACAAGGAATGAAGATAAACATAAGCATCAAATTTACCTAATGCATGCTACGGATCAGTTGCCAAACTAAAATTTAGCCACATTCCACATGCTTATCAATACCAATAATATGTTCTGTGTAGGGCATGCTTAAATTGTTTCGTGTTAAATATTTCATCACAATGGAGAGCAAGATTCCTCAGCACCCATATCGTCCACATTACTGTTGGGAGAACTACTTTCCAACACTTCCCATTTATGCCTGGGGCTGCACGGCGGGCTCCATATCCATTTCTCCAGGTGTGCGATTGATCATCCTTGAGAATATCAAGTCATGTATCATTTCTGTTATACCTTCAAAACAACTTTGTTGACCCAATGCATCAAAAGTTAGATGATTCCACATCACAATCATAGTGAGATTGTCATTCCACTCTTGCTGGAAGAGTACCCAACACATTTGAAGTTCATATGAAGAAGCATGATGTCGAAGTTCTAGCAGTCAATCCAAAACTGAACTGATTCCCCATTTCCAACATCCACTTGATTCTTACGCAGAGACTAGTGTTTAATCATGGTCTTCCAAAGGCAAGAGTATTTGCACTTCTGTTTGCAGTTGCAAAAACAGCAGGAAGAGAGGAATTTACTTCTCGTCTTTATCCAAAGACCATCAGATTGCAGTAGGTTCATCATAATATGAATGAGAGATGCTTTATTCAGAAAACATACTTATATGGTCTATACCCCCTTAAGCATAAAGTTTGCACCGATGGCAAAAGCTGTAGTGAGAATTCATGTTCTCAGGCCAATCATTCCAGAGAAACCTGACAATGAGTCTCTCAATATCCTTAAAAAGTGTGATCAGAAATCGGAATAACAAAATCTAGTACTCAAGAATCTGGAATAAGCCGTAAGTTCAGTCAAACTACTCGATAAGGCCTAATAGAAGTAAACCCTGAAAGAGGACTGAGGCAATTTATTTGCAACTTAATGCAAAATGAAAAGGTTTGAAATTGAAAATGACCATCAAAAGCCACATTCTGTAATCAGGCTAATAAATAGGAAAGTGACAAAAATTATAACATAGACAATTTATTCATAGGACATAATAAATCTTAGCAAAATTCCACCTTCACAAGAGATTCACATGTTAGGAGCTGCACTCCCCAATGATTTTTTAGGTTGAAAAATATTTACATGAACACAAATTACCTAAATAATTTAAAATAAAAAGATTTGAATCAATACAAGTCGTGCCCAACAATCATTAGAAAAGGATAGCACATTAAATTTATTTTTCTCTTAAAATCAAAGCATTAAATAGAACATAATTTTATAAAATAAGCTCATATAATGAACAAGTATTCAATGTTACTCAATTTATAGACAAAAAGAAATCTATGAGTAAAATTTCCCTAAAAAACTTTACACAAGAAGATCAAAGAGATCATAAAAATAAGCAAATGCAATCATGAAATCGTGTCAAATGCTAAAATAAACGATGGAAAAGAAGAACACAATAAGTTCAAAAAACAGATTATGCCGTTACCATATGCAATACATAATGCAGAAAACAAAAACAGTAAAGAAGAGAACAGAGCAGTGCTCGACGACAAATCTAAGCAACTTCTTCGATCTTCTATTTATTCATCATCGTCTTTGGGCAATAGAACACCAAATGAAGGCCTTAATTGCAACTTGTTGATTACCAAAAGATACTTATAGTCTTCTGTCACAATAAAATGTTTAACGATGACATTCATCCTCAAACTAGCCATCAGGAATTTCATAAACCCCCCAACCACATTGCACTCTATGTCACATGGGTACGGGTATGGGTACCGGTATTGGTACGGGTACGGACCATTTTCAAAAAATGTGGGTACGGGGGTACGGCCATACACACGGACATATATATATATATATATATATCAAAAAATTTCAAAAAATAACAAAATGCTAAGGGTGTTCCTTTAAATTCATTTTTCTTGAATTTTTCTGATTTTTACTGATTTTTTTTTTATTTTTTTCGAATTTTTTCGGATTTTTTTTTATTTTCGCCGTACCTGTACCCGTATGGTACGAGTACGGGGCCCTCCTAGCCGTACCCATGTGACTAAGATTGCACTATTTGTCAACATCCTTAACCGTGACATTTGCACCAAAAGAAATTCAAAAACTCTGCTACTTCCTGCCACCAAATCAACCTGTTGAAATATGTTGTTTTGGGACCGGATCCATATCTGGATCCAGATCTCTTGGGCACGGGTACCGAGGACGGCTCGGTACCCTTAGCGGCTTCTCCTCTCTCCCCTATATATTCTCACTTATGTGTAATTGTTGGATTAAGTGAAATAGAATCCTTCTCTCTCCTAGGGTTGTGGTTGTGCACCTAGGTAGAGCTTCCCGTGGTTTTTTCCTCGTTTGAGGTTTTTCCACGTACATCGTGTGTTTCTCTTCTCTTTTTCCTCTTCGTGGTTTGAGTTTCTACATGGTATCAGAGCCACCGAATTTGGACAAGAGCGTTTTTCGTGGATCGTTCGTCGTGGAAGTTGTCGTCGCTCAACGCCGTTGAAGTTCCGGCATCCGTCTTTCGTTTACAGCCCATCCGTGCTGTCGTTGCCTCGGGATTCGCGCCGCTTGTGTTTTCCGTGCCGCTGCCTAGGGTTTCGTGCCATCACCATCACCTCGGGATTTGTGTGAGCTATTGCCTCGGGATACGTGCCACTACCTCGGGATCCGTGCATGCCGCTGCCTAGGGTTTTGCGCCATCACGGTTGTCTCGGGATCCGTGTGCGCTATTGCCTCGGGATCCATGCTGCTGCCTCGGGATCCATGCATGCCGCTGCCTAGGGTTTTGCACCGTCACGGTTGCCTCGGGTTTTGTGCGCGCTATTGCCTCGGGATCCGTGCCACTGTCACCTCGAGGTCCATGCCACCATCGCCTCGGGATCCGTGCCATCATTGTCTCGGGATCCATGCCATCGTTGCCTCGGGATCCATGCCACTGTTGCCTCGAGATCCGTGCATGCCTTCGCCTCGGGATTTGCATCGCCTCGGGATCTGTGTGCACCGTCGCCTAGGGTTTGTGTCGTCGCCCTTGTGTTGTTGCCGTCGCCATCTCCGGTGTCCCTTGTGCCGTTGACTTGCTTCCCGGAGAAGAAGGAAGATATGCGTGCTTAGTGCAGCCCAAGAGAGAGTAGGAATCGCTTCCGTCGAGCGATATCGACGATTGTTTCCCCTAATCGACTTTGTGTACACTCTTGAGGTTGATTGGGCATCCGGTGACGATATTACCTCTCTCTTTATCGTTCTTTTTTTTAAATAGAACTAGATTTTTCTCTCGTTCTTGTGATTCTATCCAAGGATTGTTATGTCCGTTGTTGACTGTGATGGCTGAAAAGATGACCTCCAAGGTCGATGATTGGATTGTTGATAGCGGAGCTACGCATCATATGACCGGGAATCCTAAGTTGTTTCAAGAATACAAATTGTCTTCCGGGCAGCAACGCGTGTCTATGGCCGATGGGTCCTCTATTTCTGTGGCTGGAAAAGGGAGTTTGTCCCTATTGAATAAATATCTTCTTCAAAATGCTCTTCATGTTCCCAATATTCCTGTGAATCTGTTATCTGTCAGCAGTATTACCAAAGAACTCAATTGCAATCTAATCTTCTCTGCTGATCGGTGTTTTCTGCAGGATTTGGTGACGGGGACGAAGATTGAGATTGGTTCGGTTATTGATGGACTCTACAGACTGCCCGTGCAGGTTGCTTCTGCTCTCATGTCAGCCACTAGTGGACAGTTGTCAGGGGTGGAGGACAGATCTACCATCTTGCGATGGCACGAGCGGCTTGGACATCTCCCGTTCCCGTTAATTAAGAAGTTGTTTCCTCACCTTT
>JAANDH010001098.1:45054-76660 GCA_011799765.1 Nymphaea thermarum
CTGAAAGAGTTTTGGGTTACTTAAAGAATAATCCAGGGAAAGGACTACTCTACACTCGACAAGAACATCTAAGCATAGAAGGATACTCTGATGCCGACTGGGCAGGATGTACAGACACTAGGAGGTCTACCACAGGATACTGCGTTTTTCTTGGGGGTAACCTTGTGGTATGGAGAAGCAAAAGGCAAGAGGTGTGCTCTAGATCTAGTGTTGAGGCTGAATACAGGGCAGTTGCAATGAGAGTTACTGAGATGTTGTGGCTGAAAATACTGTTGAATGATATTGGGATTCAAATGAATGATAAGATGAAGATGTACTGTGACAACAAGTCGGCTATCAACTTGGCAAATAATCCAGTTATGCACGACAGAACTAAACATGTGGAAATCGATCGTCACTTCATACGGGAACGCATAGATTCAAAGGAATTGATTCTACCCTATATGAAGTCTGAAGATCAAGTTGCCGATGTGTTGACAAAATCCTTATGTACATATCAATTTGAGAAAAATGTTAGCAAGCTTGGCATGTTTGACATGTATGCCAAGCTTGAGGGGGAGTGTTGAAATATGTTGTTTTGGGACCGGATATATCTGGATCCGGATCTCTTGGGCACGGGTACCGAGGACGGCTCGGTACCCTTAGCGGCTTCTCCTCTCTCCCCTATATATTCTCACTTATGTGTAATTGTTGGATTAAGTGAAATAGAATCATTCTCTCTCCTAGGGTTGCGGTTGTGCACCTAGGTAGAGCTTTCCGTGGTTTTTTCCTCGTTTGAGGTTTTTCCACGTACATCGTGTGTTTCTCTTCTCTTCTTCCTCTTCGTGGTTTGAGTTTCTACACAACCATTATTCAACTCTGAGCATCATCTCCAAAAACCAATATCAGTTCTTCCATGACAAATCCAAACAATTACGAATGAATGCATCCCAAACTATTGTACCAAACACGTACTGTCCTTGTCTATTTCATACAATTACCTAATCATCATTTCCCATAATCCCAAAACTAGTTCCAGGGATGGGAAAAAAGAACCTTAAAAGCTACTTAAAAGACCACGACCAACCAAGGCCATGGCACTTATTGAATATGGCTATGTTTGATAGCCTCAGATTTCTGATCTCAAATCTGCATTATGTGAAACCACTAAAAGTGGATTTCATAACTGTATATTTCATATCTGCATTTCGTTGTACAGACCATGTGTTTACAGAGTTGATAGCCTTTCTTTTATTCAGTATTCATATAACGCTTAATGATTTTGATCATAGTAGTGCCACATCTGCTGCATTAGCAACTCACAAATTCCAGATAGTTCGGAAAAGAATGCCCGCAAAGGCACGGCAATGAAATCAGTTTTGTGAAAGATGCTATTGAGAGTGAAGCAGGGGACTATCGTGAAGTATTAATTCATTCCTCTCTGATGGACTTTTTTAAAAAATTTCCCAATTGCTTTTGTCTATCTGTGAGATGGACATCCTCCTTTGCCTCTCTTTTCTTTTTTAGACAAATGGGGAGTAGGCACTCTTAAAGGTACGTCCCTCAGTTCATGAACCGATAAATGAGAATTGCCATGCAACATAAACTATATGCATCCACTTATTACACGTTTCCTTATTTATGAAAGCATTAGCACATGAAGATCCGAACAGAATATCTTATCGATCATGATCTACAAAGGAAAAATCACGCATCACAACAGCTGCATATACAAACGATTGGATTCTGGGCCTTGTTGGTGCTATCGAATTGGAAGAATGAGTCCTATGTCCAACTTATTTTCGTTATATATCAGAATCCAACGTTTACATCTCTAATGACAAACACGATCTTTATTGGAGATCCAAACAGAAGTAGTAACTTCCAGGGTTCAAAGTCGGTTTTATTCCTACATATATGTATATGCATATACGCATATATATAGACAAAAAGGGGATTCACAGTCGATGCAAGACCGGTTGTATATACAATTACCTCGTCCTTATTTCCCAGAATCCAGAAATTAGATCCAAGGATAGCAACCTAAAAAGCACACACCCACTCGATCACCAAATGAAAGCAAACGCCAAACAGGATCGCCAGACATCAGGACAATCATATTTCGTCTAACTAACCGCGACAAAGAAAAAACACCCAAAAAACTTGCTCCAACAAAACAGAAGAAGCGAAGAAGGACAATAGGATCCGTGGCCAATCTGAACTCACCTTGATAATGTCGTGCATCCGGACGATATTTGGATGATTAACCTCCAACTGATGATTAATTCGCCGCCGTTAATCTCAATGGCGCTTTCATCTTCACCACCGCAGCCCACTCAATAACAACGCTAGAACAATGTATAAAGACATTGATATGCCCTCAATCAGCAAAAAGAACACACGGTGTACCGAAGAGAAATAAACGAAAGAAACGAGACAATGGTAAGAGCACTTACATCTATCACAAGGCATTCCTTGCAAGAAATCTTCATCCCCATCATCCGATGGCTTTGCCATTATTATCCATTGACATCCGATGGCTCCGCCCTGCCAAGCAACTCCTGCCATTGAAAGAGATGCCGCCCAAAGAGCTCAATGGCGTCTGCTGCAGAGAAAGAAAGGGTCGGGGAGAGACGATGGTGTGCATGGCTGCATGCCGCCGTGCTCTAACGGGAAGAAGGAAGAAAAGGAGTGGAAATTTTCGAGCACATTCGATACCTGCCGAAACAATTTTGAATTTTTAAGAGAAACGACGTTCTTTCTTTGCGCATCAAACACCTTAGCGAGGAGGGGGCCACCGACTTTCCGATCATCGGGTCGGATCTGCAGAAAAAATCTGTTGTCAAACCCAAGTGTTGAAAATATATTGGATCTTACCCGATCCACGCTTACGCCTTTTTTTTCTCTCTCTAACTAAATTTCAAGACCCTACCAGTAACATAGTCTTGGAACGTGTTGTTGGATGATACTAAGAAACCACGTGAGGCGAGTTCCAAACGAATGAAATGAGCTGATCTGAAATCTACCATTTTATTTGATCGTTCGGTTTCCATGGACATCCCAAATTACAGTACATGAGAAATCTCCACCATGATTCTCATATTCACTTATTTACAGAAAATAATAACTTGGATAGAGATTTTTTCTTTTCTAGACAAATGGGGATTAGGCATATATATGCGTTGCTTCCAAGCCAGATCATCTATATAAGAAAAAGCAACGCACACGAATTATGCAGAGATTGTTGGCCCCAATCATCGGCAAACCTATCTGCATGTGCATAAGCATGGGTGTGTGTCTGTGTACGCGGATAAGAATTTTCAATCTTTGGTTTTAATATTAAGCTAACATTTGTGTTAATCAAGGAAAACATGGAAAGTGATCTGATTATGTGATTTTGTTGGCATGATGGCAAGGAAACATGCATGTCATAAGAGTTTATGTAAGTATATGTCTCTTAGACTTCATATGCTTTAAGAATATCTTTCTCAGCTACCGTATCGCGAACCGCAGGGGGTCATTTTTTTAGAGAGTGAGTTGTCTATGCCACTCAGTTCAGACAAGACAAATACGGCAAAAAAAAAGGCTGGGAGTTTCTGAAAATTATTTAAAAATAAATGCTTTTTCTAATCACTTAATTGTTTTTCTTTTTTTTTTCTATAAAAAG
Organism: Nymphaea thermarum; assembly: GCA_011799765.1. NCBI lineage: Eukaryota > Viridiplantae > Streptophyta > Magnoliopsida > Nymphaeales > Nymphaeaceae > Nymphaea > Nymphaea thermarum. Next base: position 48,701 of record JAANDH010001098.1, read on the forward strand.
ATCTCTTTACTTGCTATCAGGGTTATTTTAGCCATTAAGCATATTAGCACACAAAAAAAAAATTAAGCACAAGCTGGCGCATATAATTCAAAATATCAAAAAAATTCCTTTTCCCAAAATTTTCGGGTCATTTTTTTTTCTATTTCCTTTTCCCAATTAAAGGGCATTTTCTTCTTTTTCACCCTAGTATTGAACTGAATCACCTGTGCCTGCTGTTTGAATCTGTTTTGGTATAAAGATCCATGAAGATTCACATCAAAATAGAAAACCTAGGGACCTTGAGACCTCCAAGTCTGACAAATGTTGAATTCAATAACCAGGATTTGGGCTAGCTGATTGGACCGGCTGCTGGTAAAAGGTCAGTTTCTAGTTGGATTCTTGTGGTCGTCTAGTCCCTAGGACCAAGGTGAAGGTGAGCCTTTGTGGGCATCTAGTTCCTATTAACAAGGTGAAGGTGAGCCATGGCCCATGGTTCCTCATTCTATACCAGACTGAGTTGGCGACAATGACTGAGCCACATATGTGATAGTAGGCCGACAAAATATATTTATTTTTTGGTTACTTAATGTCTTGGAGAATTTGATTATTCATATATTTTGGTAACCCTAAAGGGCTGTTTTGGCAGCTGTAACATTTCTGTTACTATCCCATGAACACACATACCAAAAAAAAAAAATTGAGATAAATTCTCGACCCCATTACAAGTGTTTTATGAATCTACTCTAATTCTTGGACAATAATAATGTATTGTTATTGCCAATAGCCATTAAAAGAATCGTTTGGTAGTTGATATATTTTGTGATTATTTCATGAATCCACTTAAAGATTAGAGCACTTTCATGGAATACTAAAACTAGGTGTCCATAAATCTGTCCAATATGTAGAAGAAATTATGAAACACTTTCCAAATGACTTTTAAAAGAATGATAGTTTTTGAATCCAACCAAAATATCTTGTCTCTACCTTTGGATTAGGGGCATGGTTGTGGCCGTCGCTTCCCGACGACGACCGGAATGTCGATTATCCTCTCTTCGTGGAACCAAATCAGTTTTCCTCCACCAGCCTTTTATATCATTTTTAGCTTTTGTGGGTTTTGCGGCACCATTTTGACTTGTATTTTGTAATTTCTAGTGATAGTGGCGTTGGGCGAAATAAACCATCAAGCGGCACCACTGATGGTTACATCAATGAGAATTTTTCTTCCTAGCCCTTTAAGTCTTATTTCCTTTTACTACTTCTCAACCCTATTCAATCACTAATCAAAGTTGTAGATACAGTTTTTACTTTTTAAATGACAAGGTTTTTTTATCATATGATACGGTGAGATTGGGAAAAAAAGGGAAAAATATGATAAATTTTAAAAAAAATGAAAAAATTAATAATTGCGAGAAAATAAGATAAATATACCAAAGAATCTCGGAGCTGAAATTTACAATGTCCCAGTCAGACTATGATGGGTAACTCCCTTGAACGTCTATTGGTTCAAAACAAGATAGGAAATGGTCCATGTACATGGACTGTACATACTAATAGCATTTTAATGGAGGTGCGTAGCAATGTTATCACCATCAACAATTATCAATTAAAGTCCTTTTATAGATTCTCTTCCAGAACAATTCGACATTTTTCTTTGTTTAATTCACATTGTTGGCAGAGTCAAGTCTACTGCTCTCGAAAAGAAAGCGGTATCTTTTGTTATTTCCACAATCAGCGCCTTTGGCAATGGCTGCAGATCACATCAATGGACTTTTTCTATTCCAAGGTCTTCTTATTTCCACATCGAGCGCCTTACTTGGCACGAAAGATTACATCAACAAGTCTCTTCTTAGCAGCCTCACCGTAACAACATATATATTTCCAATATCTTGTTCTCTTTCTGCCACAAAATTCCCAGATGGATGGACATGAAGGAAGCCATCAACTGGTGGTGGAGACAAATTAAGAAGACTAGATAATTAAAAGTTAATTTGATAATCTAGTAAATATATAGCTTTTCTTACAAAAAGTAAATTTTGGATCACATCATTTGATGTGTAATGAGGAACCTCAACTTCAGCCGATTAACCTAATAAACAAACAGTTTGAAACTACCTCTATATATATATATCTATCTATCTCTCTCTCTCTCTCTCTCTCTCTCTCTCTCTCTCTCTCTCTCTATATATATATATATATATATATATATATATATATATATATATATATATATAACTTAGGGTAACAAGATAGTTGCCAAACTAGAGAATCAAACTTTGGATCAGTATATGACCAGGTCAATAAGTCAGTGAGTTGACTCGGCATGGAAGCCACCAAACACAAAACACCTTCGCTTCCGGATCCTAGATTTTATTTACAAAAATATTATCTACAGAGGCAAAATTGGGAGTCTTTGGTGACTCTTAGTTGTGCATATTAACACAGAACGGGTTCCTATTGCGGACAGACTGTGTATGGCCCGATCAAGCCAGTAGAAAGAGATGCTACTTGGCTAACTTAGGCATGACCCTATCATTAGTCTTCCATTCACAAAATAAATCCCGTTCGTTAGAACTTGTGAGCAGCAGAATCACCTCAACCGCAGGAGGATCTTTTCCAACAAAGATCACACAACTGATAGGCCAAATACTTCCTTTTGTCCCTGAGCTTCCCGTAAGCATTTCCTTCATGCAATGAAAAGAGTCCAATCGAGGCTCACTTCCGTCCTATCAGCCTGCCACCCAGTAACTTACCCTTCTTTATCAATCGAGCAGCTTCAACCATGCAAGTCGAAGCAGGGTGGATGCTAAACTGAAAGTTGCTAAACTGAAAGTTGTCCTGTCTACACCAAACTCCAGGATCAATGCCATACTGAAACTAGTCAAAAATAGACAATCCGTCCCTGCTCTGCCATTCCCATGAAAGAAAATGCCCGTGGCAGCATGTTTCTCTTTGCCTTCATGCTTGGCAGTGTTGTGAAGTTTTTAAATGAACCAAACTAGAAGATGATAACTGCAGTTAGTAAAGGGGCATAGGTAGCTGGTCGGGTTAGGGGTTTGTAAAAAATAAGTCTATAACTCGATTCTCGTGGGCGCTATACTGCTATATCTTAAGGTGGTAGGGCACGACATCTAAGTTGAAGAGTGTCCCGTTTTATCACTGACACCAATATGCAACTAAGGACTCCGGAGGCAGGGTGAATAAGGGGGCCTTCGGGCTTCGCTTCGAGCGGTGAGATGACCCTCTCGCTCACCCGAGAAAAGAGAGTCTCCTATAAGAACAAAAAGGATTGTAAAAAAAATTAAATTATAATTTTAAATTTTATGTTGCCTCCTCTAATCATTCTGAAAAATATATTCTTTTGTTCCCCTCAAGAAAAAACAAAAATCTTAGTCCTGCTCCTTGTGATAGACACCAATTTGTCCCACTGTTCAATCAAATCAGCGATAGTAACTCTAATATTTCACATTGGCTCAATGTTTGAAATGTTCAGGTTAAATATTGGATCCAGAGGGTGATTGGATAATCCACCATAGAAACGATAAATGGCACAATATTCATGTACAATAGACAGAGTATATGAGGAAGATGCCATGTGTATCAAGTTGCCTCCGAACTAATGTGTAATTTCTTATTGTATTGTTGGAAGACTTGCAACATTTTATTATTGAAAGGTTGCATGCCATTAATTACGAAAAAGTTAAAAAAAAAAAAGTCAAATACAATTGGGGGATTTTTTTTTTTCTCCTTTCATAAAAGTGGAAATAAAGACCTGAGCCAAGTCAAGTGCTATTTCAGGTCTATATAAACACGACATCGCATCTGTCCTCGCAGCATCCTACTTTGAGAGGGAAAGGGAGAGTGGAGGGAGAGAATGGGTTCATCGGGAAGTTGGCACTCACTGGTATTGTTCATCCTCCTTGTTTCCATTCAGGGAAATGTATTGGCGAATGGCTTTCAGAATAAGTTTTATCCCCATGCGCCGCCCATGAAAACAATTCTGGTCATTCCCTTTGGTTTTAAATTCTTTGTTAATTCGTGTTCATGAACATATACCCTGTTTATAATGAATAAATAAACTCGAGGGGCACTGTATATCGGTTTGATTCTCATATCTACAACTCTTCCAGTCTACAAAATATGGATGCATGACAGTAATCGACAGGTGTATTGTTCCTCAGCAAAATCCCAAAGCCACCCTACATCTCCAGGTAGGGGGACCCCTTGACCTTAAGAAAACGAATCTATGACATTCTAGTTTATGTGTGTACCGATCCCCACTAAGTAGCCCTAAATCCTGGAGTAGGATAAAAGGGTGAGCGGCTTCAGCCTCTTCAAATATCTCTCCCCCTTCATGAAGAATAAATACTTGAAACATGTCCAAGTAGAGTGGCAACTATATTATGAATGAAGTTGAAAGGAAGTGATAGGACCACAAATTTGATTAGTTGTACATTTCAAGGTGAAAATGCAACCGTTAATTGAACCACTGATGGCTCTCACTTCAAGATGAAAATATGAGTTATCATTCAATTTTTTCAAAAAAGAAAACGTTGCAAATGGCAACTTTTATATCGTTAAACAGTATTTCCAGAGGGCTTATCTTCAGTTGCATAGATTTAATGAAGAAGAAAACATAGAAAGAGCAATAAAAAGTTCTTCGATTGGATCTGACAAAGTGAGGCCAGGTACTCTCCTCACCTTGCCTTGCATATGAAGTTGTATGACAGGTAATTGTTGTCGATGTGCAGAACGAATATGGAGACCAAATTGATTGTGTCAACTTATACAGCCAACCTGCTTTCGCCCATCCACTCCTCAGGAGCCATAAGTTTCAGGTATGTCGTTTTTCGATCCTCTCAGCGGCCTTTTGTTGTTGTTTTTTTTCAAATGAATGTGTGTCGACCCCTGGCTTTTGGATAATGCATTTTGGAGGTGCCACTTGAGTCGTGAAACTGAACGCCAGCAGGAAAGTAGTAAAAGAAAGTGGAAGTAAGAAGAACGTTTAAGTTGCATTTGACCAAATTCATCAATGATGTTAAATAGTTAAAAGAAAACTAGTTAGCTTATGAAAATTAATAGTAATGGTTTGGTATTTTTAGTATCATCCAGCAACTATACGGCATCCAGTGCACTTGAATCATATATATATAATATTTCATGGATTTCTTTGTTCAAGTTTATATATATATATATATATATATATATATATATATATATATATATATATATATATATATATATATATATATATATATATATATATATATATATATATATATAGAGAGAGAGAGAGAGAGAGAGAGAGAAGTTGGTAAAAACCAAACCATTTGATTTTGATTTTTGAAGTGTTCTTTTTGCAATCTAACTAAGGGCTGGCCCGGCCCGCTGAGACCCAGTTCGGGTCGGCCCATCAGGCCTGAAGCCCGGGCTCAAGCCCAGCCCGATAATATGCCGCGCCGGGTATCGGGCCTGACCCCCAAAAGTTAGGCCAGGCCCGGGCCCGCAGCGAAGAGGGAGACGAGAGACGGGAAGGGGGAGCCGAGCGGAGAGGGAGGAGAGGACAGGGAGAGGGAGAGGGATAAGGAGACAGGAAGGGAGAGAGAGAGGGGGAGTGGAGAGGGATGGGAGCGAGTGGGGCTGCGGGAGTGGGGCTGCGGGGGACGGAGGCAGAGAGGGAAAAGGAAGAGGGAGACGGGATGATTGGGAGCAGAGAGGGAGGGGAGCGAGCGGGCCAGGCAGAGAGGGAGAAGGAGCAGAGGGAGAAAGAGCAGAGAGAGAGAGAGAGGAGTAGAGGGAGAGGGAGCAGAGAGACGAGAAGAGAGAGGGAGGGGTCAGGGGAGCGAGGGCGGATACCGCCTGACCGCCCCAGGGCGGGAGTGGGCCGGGCCAGGCCACCCTATCAGGCCCGGGCACAGCCCGATTTGGTTATCGGGCCGGGTTATCGGGCCCGGCCCCACGCCCAGCCCTAAATCTAACCTTATTGATACTATCTTAAAAATGGAAAAAAAAATGGAAAAAGCATAACCTAAGTTGATAATTTGTTAGATTTTAATGGTGTTTTTATAATAAAAAAAAATGAACAGCCCCCATGACATGATCATAAAAAATCAACATTTTTCATTAAAACAACTTGAATCAAAGCATCTTTTATATAAAAATATGTTTATATTGCATTTATAATAGTTTTCTAAAAAAAAATCGACGGGGCTGGTTTTTCTCCTAAGCTAAGTGTCTTGTTTTTACCAACTCCTCGTGAAAAGAAGTTGGTAAAAACCAGAATATAGAAGGCTCGCACTCTCTTTCTCTCATATGTAAGTTATGCTTCAGCTGCTATGATCGTAGGATAATGTTAATCTTCTTCTTCATCTTTATCTTGATCGCAAACTCATACAGATGAAGCCGAGTTTCCTTCCGGTGGATATGCTGAAGGGTGTGCCGTCGGACACGAACCTAACCGCAATACCTAAGCTATCGCTAGGAGAAAACGAGACGTGCCCCGAAGGAACTGTCCCCATCTTTAGAGGCCCGCAGGATCCAAATATCGTAACCAAATCGAGTGGAAGTCTTCCAAGCCCTCGGTATTCTACGGCGGGCCATGAGGTGAGCATCTGCCAGTAACAGGCTTTCTGTGTAATCGCGAAAGCTATAAGGTCTTTGTGTTGTTAGTCTTTTGATGATTTCAAGCGAATCTCTCTCTCTCTCTCTCTCTCTCTCTCTCTCTCTCTCTCTCTCTCTGTGCATGATTAGTACGCAGTTGCGAGACTGTCTGGCAGCAAGTCTCATGGAAGCTATGGTGTCTTGAATCTGTGGAACCCACTGGTGGATGCAAATGACGCAGGATTCAGCCTGGGACAATTGTGGGCCGTCAGTGGTACTAATGACGCTGTCAACACCGTTGAAGCCGGTTGGCATGTAAGTGCTTTAAGCTGTTCGATTCACTGCTTCAAACATGCAACTTGCATTTAAACTTATATTATCGCTTTGAAGATGTGTTCCTGAAAACCAAATCCGCGTGAATGAAATGATTTAAACCGAGTTATTGGCAAACTGATTTGATTCACCGACCGATTCAAGAATCTCATATATCGTACACAATTTGTATTATATATATATATATATATATATATATATATATATATATATATATATATATATATATATATATATATATATATATATATATATATATATATATATATATATATATATATATATATATATATATATATATATAATACATATATGGCTGATTTATAACTGATTCACTGAATGAGCAAACAATTTCTAATCAATTTTGGTAACGCTCGTGCATGCAGGCGATTAGTTCCTTATATTTATGATCTAACAAATGTTTTTCTGCTTGTTTTCAGGTCTATCCAAAATTTTATTCAGGTGACACCCGAACAAGGCTTTTCATATATTGGACCGTAAGAAATGCTCGCCTCTATCGCTTTTCATTTGTAACAAAATGTATTAAGCCGTTGATATTATTTGACGCCGCCAACAGTGCAACTAAGTCTCCAGATGCAATTAATTTGTGTTAAAAAAAAATTAGTTAAGAGAAAAGGAAACTTTGCAATGAAACAACTTTAAGTAGTATGCATATGTTTAGTCATTAGTAAATTTAAGTAAAGTAAAATCGCAAAATAAATCACATAACCAGATCAGTTTCCTGGTTGTATATCCATGCTTAACGCAAAATTTTCAATTTTAGTACTTAAACTAAACATTGAAAATTTGAAACCAGACATGACTTGCATACACATGAGATGACTTTTGGCAAAATTTTAGGCTTAATATCTCCAATAACCTTTGTAGTTTGAAGTTAAACATCATGATCCCTGACACCCTTTTGTTCTATTTTTCTACGTGCAAAGAGTGATGGCTACACAAAAACTGGATGCTACAACCTGGACTGCCCGGGTTTCATTCAAGTGAGCAGAAAGCTGGCGCCCGGCGCTGTGCTTCCAGTCTCGACGTCTAAGGGAAGACAGGTTTACATGAAAATTCTTGTATACAGGGTAAGTACATTATTTTGTTTTGCTTATTGCTACTATATAAGAACAAAGTTCATTTAAGTTCCATATATGAAACCATGGAGAGAAATGCTGTGTAGCTACTGGAATTGAAGGTGGACATCCACCGCCGTTGAACGAGTATTTAGAAAACACCACCTTGAAAAAGTTCAAGCAAGAGAACAATAGATCAGTTTATAAACTTGTCTTAGAATAGAACCTTCAACTCGACACCCTTCACATTCCTGCTTCTAACCCACTTTCGTCTGGCTTGTGGTTTAACGCCAGTTTCCCAAATCTCTTCATCTAGTACTCTAAAAAACTGGTGACAAAAACATATAAAACGGGATAATTTAAACGTTTTTTCCCCTTTTTTTTCATGTTAACTTTTTTTTCCATGTTTTTTTAATGCAAACTGGTTGTTTTCATTTTCTAATTTTTATTTACTACTTATTTTTTTATGTTTGTGTCGTTAGTGGCTGTTATACCCGATAAAAACCCAGAGATTTAAAACTCGACGATTCAAACAGTTGGGCTGGCTTTCCTCGTGCTTTCAGCTTGTTCCCACCGGCATCCTTTCATCGATATCCAAACTATTTAACTATATAATCAAAGTAGTCGATCAAAAGGGACATGAACTCCTTGATTAATCGATTATAGAACATACTAAAACTTTGAGATGTGGTGCGACAGGATCCGAAGACGGCGCATTGGTGGCTGCGCATCGGCGACGAGTGGATTGGATACTGGCCCAGGACCATTTTCACGACTCTTGCTTCTGGGGCGACAAGATTGGAGTGGGGAGGAGAGATCATCAACGAAGGAAGAACAGGTCACACTACCACCGATATGGGCAGCGGCCATTTTCCTAGTGAGGGACTCGATGGAGTCTCCGCCTCATTTAACACCCTCCTGTACGTCGATCAGAACGATAAGGTGATGAAACCAACCAGCGTTTCTGAACTTGTTTCAAGACCCAAGTGCTACAACCTCAAAGTTTTAGGTGATGCCGGAGGCAACAGAGGATATACCTTCTTCTTTGGAGGCCCCGGCAGAAACGCCGACTGCCGTTAGCCACGGCCGGTCAGCAGCGACCGGCCATTGGTTATCTTATTTCCTATATATATATATATATATATATATATATATATATATATATATATATATATATATATATATATATATATATATATATATATATATATATATATAACAAGTATATGCACGAATAAAAAAATAAGTATGTGCATGAATAAAACTAATAAGCAGAAAATATGTGAGCTCTTGCACTGTTTGAATCACTAATAAAGATGCTGCTGCTTGTCATTGGAGATGTGAACTGTTGAGGCATTCGGATCACGTAAATAAGTTGGACGGCAGACCCATTGGATTCAATACGGCCAACAAAACACCGAATCCTAGCTAGCCTTTAATGGACATCTTCATTTGTTGTGAAGCATGCTTTCCTTTGTAAATCATCACGATCTTTGTGTTCTGATCTTTATACGTGTACTGATGCTATCCTTCATAAGGAAACATGCATGTAATAAGGGTTTATGTAAGTATACGTTGCTTAGATTTTATATGCTTTAAGAATATCTTTCTCATCTACCGTATCACCAAGTTACCAACTCCAGGGGGCATATGTTCAGAGAATGAGTTATGTGTACCACTTAGTGCACCGAAGACACATAAGCCAAAAAAAAAAGGTGTGAGTTTCTGAAAATTATTTAAAAAAAGTGTACTTTTTAATCTTTTATTTTTTTATTTTTTTTCTATATAAAAAGGTCTCTTTGTTCTATTAGTCAAGGGCATTTTAGTCATTAACCATACAGCCATAAAAAAAAAAAAAAAAAAAAAAATTGTGCACCAATCAGCCCATATAACCAGCTCCAATATTTTTAAGAGCGCCTGCTCCACATTTATCTGAAAAAGAAAAGATCGACGATTGAAATGGAAGTCTCTTCATTAAATCTATCATAAATGTATGAATTAATCATAACGACAAATATCAGGAAACATTTAAAAGGCTTTTGCCTTGTGTAGATGACTTTTCTAAATCGGAGGGGGGAGGTCGATCGATTCCGCATTGAGTTTCATATAAAAAGAGTCATGGAGGGTCTGCCGAGGGTCTCAGAGGAGCATCTTGCTCTCTGAAAGCTTGGTCAGTAAAAGTTCAAACGATTACCTTTGTCGAAAAAAAGGTGACCGTAAGTTTCAGTTCTCATATCCTTAAGTCAATTTTGAGAATCAACGCCTAGAATTTCCACGAATATCATGCATAAACCCCCAAAGAAGAAGCCTATGCATAGAGTAAGAAATTGTTTTCTTATTTCATGTGGTAACAAGCCTATGCATAGAGTTTATGTTACCTAGTAATTCTCATCTACCTGAGGGCCATATCTTTGAGATAGCCTACTCCCCATTTGCCTAGAAAAGAAAAGACAGGCAAAGCGATGGGTCCATTTCACAGACAGATCAAAGCAATTGGGGGATTTTTCTAAGAAGTCCATCACAAAGGAACGAACTAATCCCTCACAACAGTATCCTGCTTCAATCTCAATAGCACCTTTCACAAAATTGATTTCATATTTTCACAACTCTTCAGTTTAAAAAGTTCTTTTTCTTTTCTTTTTTTAAAGGAATAGTATTTTGGTCATCGCAAAAGTGGATGGAAAAAACAAGCGGATACAAGAATACATAAGGTACACAAATAAAGAAAGAAAGTTCCAACTTCCCATTGTTTTCAAAATGGTAATGTTTTAAAGTAACGAGATTTTTAAAAAAAAGTAAGAAAGAAGAACGTAAACTGTTGAAGGAAAAAATCTCTCTCCAAGTTTTTTTTTTCTGTAAATAAGTGAATATGAGAATCATGGTGGAGATTTCTCATGTATTGTAATTGGGGATGACCATGGAAACCGAGCGATCAAATAAAATGGTAGATTTCAGATCAGCAAATTTCATTCATTTGAGCAGTTCGAACTCACCTCATGTGATTTCTTAGTATCATCTACCAACACGTTCCAAGACTATGTTACTGGTAGGGTCTTCAATTTAGTTATAGGGAGAGAAAAAAAGTCGTAAGCGTGGATCGGGTAAGATCCAATATATATTCAACATTTGGGTTTGACAACAGATTTTTTGTGCAGATCCGACCGGATGATCGGTAAGTCGGTGACGCCTCCTTGCTAAGGTGTTTGATGCGCAAAGAAAGGGAGTCATTTATTATGGACTTTTCCCTTAAAAATTCAAAATTGTTTCGGCAGGTACCGAATGCGCCTTAAAATTTCCACTCCTTTTCTTCCTTTTTCCCATTAGATCGCGGCGGCTTGCAACCATGCACACCATCGTCTCTCCCCGACCCTTTCTTTCTCTGCAGCAGACGCCATTGAGCTCTTTGGGCGGCATCTCTTTCAATGGCAGGAGTCTGTTCGCAGGGCGGAGCCATCGGATGTCAATGGATGATAATGGTGCTCTTTGGGCAGCATCCCTTTCAATGGCTGGAGTCCGTTCGCAGGGCGGAGCCATCGGATGTCAATGGATGATAATGGTGCTCTTTGGGCGCATCTCTTTCAATGGCAGGAGTTCGTCCGCAGGGCGGAGCCATCGGATGTCAATGGATGATAATGCTGCTCTTTAGGCGGCATCTCTTTCAATGGTAGGAGTTCGTTCACAGGGCAGAGACGTCGGATGCCAATGGATGATAATGGCGAAGCCATCGGATGATGGGGATGAGGATTTCTTGCAAGGAATGCCTATGTAAGCGCTCTTACCATTGTCTCGTTTCTTTCGTTTATTTTTCTTCGGTACATCGTGTGTTCATTTTGCTGATTGAGGGCATATCAATGTCTTTATACGGTGTTGTAGTGACGTTATTGAGTAAGCAGTGGCGGTGAAGATGAAAAGCGCCATTGAGATTAAGATCGAGATAGAAAGAGGGAGATTAACGGCGGCGAATTAATCATCTGTTGGAGGTTAATCATCTGAATATCGTTCGGATGCACGACATTATCAAGGTGAGTTCGGATTGGCCACTGATCCTATTGTCCTTCTTCGCTTCTTTTGTTTTGTTGGAGCAAGTTTTTTGGGTGTTTTTTCTTTGTCGTGGTTAGTTAGACGAAATATGACGATGGAAGGCGGCGATTGTCTTGATGTCTGGCGATCCTGTTCGGCGTTTGCTTTCATTTGGTGATCGAGTGGGTCTGTGTTTTTAGGTTGTTGTCCTTGGATCTAATTTCTGGATTCTGGGAAATAAGGACGAGGTAATTGTATATACAACCGGTCTTGCATCGACTATGAATCACCTTCTCGTCTATATATATGCGTGTATACATATACATATGCATATACATATATGTATGAATAAAACCGAGTTTGAGCCCTGGAAGTTACTACTTCTTTTTGGATCACCAACAAAGGTCATGTTTGTCATTAGAGATGTAAACGTTGGATTCTGATATATAGCGAAAATAAGTTGGACATAGGACTCATTCTTCCAATTCGGTAGCACCAACAAGGCCCAGAATCCAATCGTTTGTATATGCAGCTGTTGTGATGCGTGATTTCCTTTGTAGATCATGATCAATAAGATATTATGTTCTGATATTCATGTGCTAAGGCTTTCATAAATAAGGAAACATGTAATAAGTTGATGCATATGGTTTATGTTGCTTGGTAATTCTCATTTATCGGTTCATGAACTGAGGGACGTAGCTTTAAGAGTGCCCTACTCCCCATTTGTCTAAAAAAGAAAAGAGAGGCAAAGGAGGATGTCCATCTCACAGGCATATCAATGTAATTGGGGAATTTTTTAAAGAAGTCCATCAGAATCACAATAGTCCCCTGCTTCAATCTCAGTAGCATCTTTCACAAAACTGATTTCGTCGCCATGCCTTTGCGGGCATTCTTCTCTGGATTATCTGTGAGTGAATTACGCTCTATCGGACTGATCACGAACTACAGTAGCACCATATGTTTCAGTTGAGAATGCATATGTTCTCACATGCAATGGGAAGGCATTTTCTTGTAATGCAAAAATTTGTGAGTTGCTGATGCAGCAGATGTGGCACTACTATGATCAAAATCATTAGAATTATATGAGTACTGAATCAGGAAATGCTATCAACTCTGTAAACACATGGTCTGTACAACGTAATGCAGATATGAAATATACAGTTATGAAACCCACTATTAGTGGTTTCACATAATGCAGATTTGAGATCAGAAATCTGAGGTTATCAAACATAGCCATATTCAATAAGCGCCATGGCCTTGGTTGTTCATTGTCTTTTAAGTGGCTTTTAAGATTTTTTTTTTCCCCATCCTTGGAATTAGTTTTGGGATTATGAGAAATAAGGATGAGGTAATTGTATGAAATAGTCAAGGACAGTACGTGTTTTGTACAATAGTTGGGGATGCATTCATTCGTAATTGTTTGGCTTTGTCCTGGACGAACTGATAGCGGTTTTTTGAGATGACACTCAGAGTTGAATAATGGTGTGATTTGGTGGCAGAAGCAGCAGGGTTTTTGAATTTCTTTTGGTGCAAATGTACGGTTAAGGATGACGACAAATAATGCAATGTGGTTGGGGGGTTTGTGAAATACCTGATGGCTAGTTTGACGATGAATGTCATCGTTAGACATTTTATTTTGAAATAAGACTATAAGTATCTTTTGGGAATCAACAAGTTGCAATGAAGGCCTTCGTTTGGTGTTCTATTGCCCAAAGATGAAGATGAATGAATACAAGATCAACAAGTTGGAAGTGTTGGAAAATAGTTCTCCCAATAGTTATATGGACAATATGGGTGCTGAGGGACCTTGCTCTCCATTGTGATGAAATATTTAACACAAAGCAATTTAAGCATGCCATATGGACTTCCTACACTGTATTATTGGTATTGATAAGGCATGTGCAAATGTGGCTGAATTTTAGTTTGGTAACTAATCCATAGCATGCATCAGGTAAATTTGATGCTTATGTTCATCTTCATTCCTTGTGGGATGACATGAAGAGACATGTCGGTATTGCAAGTAGCAAGGAGCAGCCACTCTTCTTGAATGGTTTCCTGCATTAACATGCGTTTTGGATTCTACAGGTCTACATTGGTGCGGTTTGGGATTTGAACCTTTTTATCATATAATGTTGTCGAAGTTGGAGTTTAGTTTGAAATTGTGTGATAAATCTCCCCCTATCATTTTTGTCTAAATGGTTGTTTCTTTTCAGCCCCCTGTTTTGTGTCGATGTATTTTTTGTCTAACAAATGTTTGAAAGGTTAAAACTTCATGTCATTTGGGATTTGGAAAAAACTTGTCTGCCCAACAATCAGTTTTAAATAGTCATTTGGGATTTAGAAAAAACTTTGTCTGTCCAACAATCAGTTTTGAATATTGTGTTAATCTATTAAATTATAAGTGTGTGTGGGTAGGCACTAAACCGAGTGATGCATGAGACAGAGGTAGGCACTAAACCGACCATGGTGATGAAGGCTGACGGCAGACAGGTAGATACTACGGGAGCAGCCCCATCATGAGTACTCGGCCTTGGAGACGGCAAGTCTGCCAGCAGGCTGTCAAGGCAGGGCAGCTTGCATCGAGGATGAGGCCTGGCCATGTGAAGACTTACGTGGGAGAGACTGGACCGTCCAGGTCAAGGCAGGCCGCCACACCAGCCGAGAGTTGGCAGGCCTGCGGTGCCGGCCAGCTTACGATGAAGATGAGGCCCAGCCCCATGGGGGCTCACCTGGCAGTAGCTGGATTGACCACACCGAGGCATCCTACTCCACCCGCTGTGGTACACATAGCAACTCAGGGTGGCCTGCGACAGAACTGGGGACGGCCAAAAATCCAAGGATTTTGATCAAGAACCAGCACGTTGCCGCCAGAAGCAGGGTTCGTCACGATCAACTTGGGTAGGGGGATCCATCTGAGCACTTGAGTCGTCAAATCGACGCTAGCGGTAACTCTGAGGAGGGTGGTCTGCGACAGAACAGGGGACGACCAGAAATCCAAGGATTCTGACCAACAACCAGCACGTCGCCGGCAGAACTAGGGTGTGTCACGATCGCCGTGGGCAGGGGGATCCGTCTGAGCACTTGGGTTGCGGTAATCGACGCTGGCAGTTAACTGTCACCCAAAACAGATAACAACAAAACAGGCAGGCGGAAATCTTACAATCATCGGTCAAGCTCAAGGCTTGTTGGGAGCGCAACATATTGGAGATCCTGTCTGAGTGTTCTCATGGCGAATGGTTGTTGGAAATGACAAATGCCAATAGAAAAGCTCCTTCGATGTTGAATCGGGGGTCGATCGTTTCTCTCTGGGATTGCTCCAAGAGATTTCGAAGGCACAAGCACGTTGGCTAGATCGTCAATCGCCATAAGGGACGTCGGGAAACGATGGAACAGTGCCGCGGGTCAGATACATACATGTCGCCGGAAAGGCGGCAAGGATGGCATGGCCATCGGCGCTTACCCGAGAGGTCAGAAGGATAGGCCGGAGAAGATCCACGTCACCAGTTTTCTGCAACATTGTTTCTGCCACCAAGGTTGAGGAAGAACCATGAACTCAATCGTCTATTTCGCCAAATTTTAGAGCTTTGGGAGGGAGAAGAAGGCAAACCTGAACGGGCTGATGAATGGAATTTCTCAGTTGATTGGGCACCGAAAACCCTTTGGAAAATCGAACATCCAATAGTACTATACAAAAGCTGTGAAGTGGGTCGCTCCGCTCCACTTGGTCGGTCGTGCACATGTGAGGCTGCCCAACACCGATTCGGTTTGACAAGCCAATCAACAGCCGATATCGGCTTATCGAATCGGTCAGACTCAGTCGGATCACCCGAGTCAGAACCTTGTCTCAATTCTTTTGCCGTGAGAAAACTAAAAAACGGACTCAAGCCTCAATCCGAAGCAAAGAAACGCACGACCCGACCCGATTGCGTTAAGTGATCTCGATCTGGGTCTACAAAACATCCCAAAACCAATCTTATTACAACCTGACATGTCCTAATGCTGATTTTCGATCCCAGCAGTCCTCAAAATAAGTATTGAGTCATCACCTCGGTACTGGATTGCGGCCGACTTTTTGAGAGATAAATGTAAGAGAACTAACAATAAATTTATCATAAAAAACATTTAAAAAAAACTCTTAGCAAGTTAATCCTTGTCAACCATGAATAAAAAAATCATTATGTCTGATAAAAGTTTATATTTAAACCGTAGCCTTAAACCCAACATATCAAACTTGTGTGAAAAAATTCCAATTTGCTCACTAACCATAAACCCGAGTTCACAAAAAAAAAAAAGTCATAAATGAGCTATTCAAAAAAACAAAGGATATCGAAATCAAAGAGTTCAATAACAAGTCTTGAAAAAAAAATCGTAAAAGTATGTCAATATAAGACAAATAACCTTTTAACTTTATAAAGACCTAAGAATATATAATCATACCAAACAAATTGAAGTAGTACACAAAGTTTGAAGAAAATGTATAATCATGTAATCAATAGAAGAAATGATATCATATCTTTTATTAACGTATAAAGATATTGTAAAAGATAGGTACAAAAGCTTCATAGATCCTCAAACCATGTCCTAAAATGAAAAACTTCAAACAAACTCTTCATACAAAAACATTTACCTTCAGAAATGCTTTAATTGAGATAAATCATATTCATAAAAAATGAGAAAAAGAAGATGTGAAGCTCTTAAAGTAGTAATCAGAAAACTGAATAACTTGAGTAAACTTTTAAATCTAATTAAAATTGTGCACGTAATATAAATAAAAAATAAATGCCAACACATACTTGATTGACATTTAAGGATGTAGAAAAAGTTATCACCAAAAGCTCCAGGCATCATTAAAAAAACTCAATAAATTGCCAAACCAAGTCTTTGAATGGGAAAAATCTGAAAAAAATTATCATAAAAAAAGTAGTTAGAATCAGAAAATGTTTAATTAAGATATATCATATTCATCAAAAAATGAGAAAAAGAAAATGTTTTGTCCACGAAACAGTAAAGTTAAGAAATTGAATAGTAATGTAATGTTTAGCAAAGATAAATCTTATTCATCAGAATGATAAAAAAAAGTGTGAGACGTCTAAGAAGCAGCAATCCCAAGAAATTGAATAACTAAAAGAATGGAAAGAGGAGAAAGCATAAGAAGAGAGTGACAAGCTAGGCACTGCATTATTAATAATGATGCACACGCTGCCCTCTGCTTGTCCCAACGAACAAGCACATCATAGGAAGCCTTTACTTTAATAACATGCAAAGTAACAAAATAATAAAGCCCCCCAAATTAGTATTGAAGAGAAACATTGTGCAACACCGGCAAAACAAGAATAACCTAGAATAATAGGCCAACCAATCTGTTTGAATCCCCATGAGCACTCATAAATATTCTTCTCCATAAATCAAATGCTAAATAGAGTCAATAGTGAAGCATTAATTGTTTATGAAGGAATACATACTGCAAGAAACGGTGAACCAGAATATTCTAAGTCCATATTCAAGAACAAAATTAACAAAATAGAGTACCAAACCAATTTTTTTTTCCATTTATTTCATATTCACATTGGCAAACATCCTTTTATACTCATCTTAAGTCTGTGTCTGCAAAAGATTATATAATACAGAAATCAACATTGTCAAACAAAAACTGATTCAGATCTTTTGAACCCATTTTTTACAAAGTTCAATGTCAATATCAAATGCAACACGTATAGTAGAAAATGAAAACAGTAAAAAAGAGAACAGAGCAGTGTTCAACGACAAACAAGTTGCCAAACCAATTTTTTTTTTTTTCATTTATTTCATATTCACATTGGCAAACATCCTTTTATACTCATTTAAGTCTGTGTCCGCAAAAGATTATATAATACTGAAATCAACATTGTCAAGCAAAAACTGATTCAGATATTTTGAAACCATTTTGTTTACAAAGTTCAATGCCAATATCAAATGCAACACATATAGCAGAAAATGAAACTGTAAAAAAGAGAACAGAGCAGTGTTCAATGACAAAGCAAGTTGTTTGATCTTCCATCATCTTCGGGCAAATACAACAACAAACGCCTTCATTGCATGTTGTTGATTCCCAAAAGACAGTCTTATTTCATAATAAAATGTTTAACAAAAACATTCATCCTTAAAAAATCAGGATAGTTATACCACAAGAAATTCAATCCCTGCTGCTTCCTGCCACCTAATCACACCCTCATTATTCAATTATGAGTGCCATCTCAAAAACGAATCAGTTAGCCTATAAGAAAGCCAAACAAATCCCAAACTATTTTACCAACCACGCACCATCCTCACATTTCATCTACATCCTCACATTTCATCTACTAACCCGTGACAAAGAAGAAACAGTCAAAATTTTACTCCAACAAAACAAAAGAAACGAAGAAGGGCAACGGAATCGCTGGCCCATCCAAACTCACCTCAATAGCGTCATGCATCCAGACAATATCCTGATGATTAATCTCCAATGGCTGATTCGTTCGTCGCCATTGATCTCCATGTTTCTATCTAGATCTTGATATGAATGCCACTTAATCATCTCCACCACCGCCGCCCATTCAATAACACCGCTGCGATAATGTGCAAAGGAGCGTTGATAAGTCCTCAATCTGCAAAAAAAAGAAAACACAGTGAACAGCAAGAAAATAAATGAAAGGAAAGAGAGAACAGTAAGAGCCTCTACATCTTTCAAGGGGCATTCCTTGCAAGAAATCCTCATCCCCATCATTCGATTGCATCACCATTGTCACCCATTGACATCCGAGCGCTTCGCCCATTGAACGAACTCCTGCGATTAAAAAACAGATACGCTGCCCAAAGAGCTCAATGGTGGAGCAAGAAACGATCGCGGAGAGAGGATGGTCGGGAATCGGCCGGCGCTGACAGGGCAAGAAGAAGATAAGCATTGGATGTCGGACTTTCGTTTTTTCTAAATTCCGATGTGGATTCCAACAAAACTTGTGGCGCATTTATACCCTTCTGCTTTCTTTCTTTGCGAGAAAATCAAGCGCCATTTCATATGATAAAAGAGCGGGCCACCGACTTACCGATCATTGGGTCGGATCTCCACAAAATATATGCTGTCGAACCCAATTGCTGAAAAAGAACCCGATCCATGCCTATGACCGTAACATAAGTCTTGGGACGTGTTTGAATCAGCTGGCAGACCGCTCAATTGAATTAAATAAGCTTGTCTAAAATCTACCCTTTTATTTGGTCGATCGGTCTCGATGGCCATCCCAAACTACAAAAAACGGAGAAATCTCGTTACTTTAAATAATTGTGATTCTGAAAATAATGGGATCTTTCCTTCTGTATTTCTTTACCTTAGGAAAAATAAACAAAAATTCGTTCGTTTTATCATGTTGAGTTCTTGATCTTCTCATCTTTTTTTGCCTCAATATGGAGCCAACATGGTGTGCTTGGCCCTCAAACATGCACCACCCCCGAGAGAGAGGTAGGACTCAAGAATAAAATCTTGTAATGTGAGAAACTAATAACACAAACATCAAAAGATAAATAAATTTGTAATAAATAAAAAAAATTGTTTGGCATTAAAAAAACTGAAAAAGTGAAAAAAGTAAAAAAAACTCCAATTTTTTTGTTTTAAACATTTTTTCCCAAAAAAAAGTTGTTTTTCTTTAAACGGTCATTTAATTTATCACGTTGTTTCACATTTTTTTCAAAAAAAATGTGTTTTTTTTTAACTATAGATATAACTCAACACCAACCGACTCAACTCATAAAAATCTTGAGCTCGAGCTCCCTTCAAATACGAGCTGAGCTCCACGGAATGGGCTCGATTGATGTACAAAGTGGAGCTCGAGTTCGACTCGGTTAAAACTTCCTTCTTTTGAAAATTAAAAAAAAAAAGGAAAATTGCCTTAATCTCCAAAAGTTCAGATCATGTCTTCATCTCAAAAGTGCCTTTAAAGCGAAATCCACAACGCACTTCTTATCTAAACAACATTATTTTTTGAATGGAGAAAGACCCAAATGATCTAATTTATTGAATTGTCACATAAAAAATTATTTTTTATTAAGATGAGTTTTGCTTTTTAGTTATTCCCATACATCAAGCTGGTTCGAAGAATCACTGGCGACCCATAAATTTGCCCGAAGAATAACTGACCACCATTTTTTCATAAGAGATCATATATATATATATATATATATATATATATATATATATATATATATATATATATATATATATATATATATATATATATATATATATATATACGAGCAACATATATTTACATAAACTCTTATTACATGCATGCTTCCTTACGAAGGATAGCATCAGTACGTGTATAAAGATCAGAACACAAAGATCATGATGATTTACAAAGGGAAGCATGCCTTCACAACAAATGAAGATGTCAATTAAAGTTATATAGACGTTAAATAGGATTTGACTCGGCTCAAGTCTTTATCTCCACTTTTTATTAAAGGAGAAAAAAAATCTTTCAATACTACAATGTTGTATAACTTCTTTTTACTCCCATAACTTTTTTTTTTCCTAATTAAAGGCAGGCAACCATTCAATAATACAATGTTGTACAATGTTGATCTGAACATTTCAAACATTGAGCTACTGTGAAACGTTGGAGTTTGTCTCCCTGATTTGGTTGAACAGTATGACAAATCGCCCTCTGTCACAATAGGTACAGTAGAGATTTTTTGTTTTCCTTGGGGAGAAATTTTTACGAGGCTGAACGATATTTTTCTCAATATTTTTATTTTTCTCAAGATTTTACAGGCGTCAAAATAAAATTCTAAAATTATAATAAGAAAATGAGAGCCAAAGCCCTCACTCACCCCCTCGTCCCCTCAAATGAGAGCATTTTTGTCTTTAAAGAAGAAAATTTTGTCATTTTCACATTTGATTTGTAGGGTTTTTTTTTTTTTCCGGGTACCATTGAAGTTATCTTGGTCATTTGGGATTTGATAATTTTGCATACCTTTTTCTAAACCACAAAGCTTTTGCCTTTTTCTCTCTCTCTCTCTCTCTCTCTCTCTCTCTCTATATATATATATATATATATATATATATATATATATATATATATATATATATATATATATATATATATATATATATATATATATAGAGAGAGAGAGAGAGAGAGAGAGAGAGAGAGAGAGAGAGAGATAGGAAATATATAATAAGTACAGGAGGTCTGGACGAGTTCTCCTCCAATTTTATTCACTGTCCTCATCGATGTTACTGAGTTCGGGTTTTAAGTTGAATCACTGGAGAACGATTTCAGATGATTCTGTTGGTTGGATTTCCGAAAGAGAAAAAACATTCAAGGTTACAAAAATGGAAAAAAAAAATTAAGAAATGTGCGAATTATAAATTACATGGTCTCAATCAATTAGTGGAAAAGAATAAATAATAACTATTAAATAATTATTGTTAAAACAGTAAAGTACGTGTTCATACATAAACATTCACGCATAGTGCATCATTTGTTCTCGTTTATGAGAGGGTCGAATCACAACTGGCCATTAAATAATTATCGTTAAAACAGTAAAGTACGTGTTCATGCATAAACCTACACGCATAGTGCATCATTTGTTCTTTTTTAAGAGAGGGTTAAATACGGTTAATTTAACGACATTTGTCACTTATTGATGATGGCTAATATAGTTCATACGGTAGATTGACTTATTTTTCAAATTAGTGTACAATTTGTATCTCATATAATTAACGTCATGAAAGCAAAGTGTGAAAAAAGGTTTTTTTTTTTTAAAAAAAGCTTGAGTTGAGCCCCAAAATACATTAGCTTATAAAAAAGGGTTTCGTGAACGGAATGCTAAGTACTCGCTGTTTAACTTGTTTGAAATTAATTTTCAAATAATAATGAATCGAACAACTAGGCTACATATCAATTATATGTTTAGAAAAGTTATATACACAAGGCAAAAGCCTTTTAAATGTTTTTTCGTTAATATCTCAATAATTTTCATTAGGATTATTTAATTCATTTTATGATAGATTTAATGAAGAAACATATACCTACATAAACCTTTATTACTTGCATGTTTCCTTATGAAGGATAGATTCAGTACATGTATAAAGATGAGAACACAAAGATCATGATGATTGGAAAGCATGCCTTCACAACAAATGAAGATCTCCAATAAAGGCTAGCTAGGATTCGGTGTTTTGTTGGCCGTATTGAATCCAATGGGTCTGCCGTCCAACTTATTTACGTGATCCGAATGCCTCAACAGTTCACATCTCCAATGACAAGCAGCAGCATCTTTATGAGTGATTCAAACAGCGCAAGAGCTCATATATTATCTGCTTATTAGTTTTATTCATGCACATACGTATTTTTTTATTCGTGCATACACGTATTATATAGGAAATAAGATAACCAATGGCCCGTCGCTGCTGACCGGCGGCGGCTAACAGCAGTTGGCGTTTCTGCCGGGGCCTCCAAAGAAGAAGGTGTATCCTCTGTTGCCGCCGACGTCTCCAAAAACTTTGAGGTCGTAGCACTTGGGTCCCGAAACAATTGCAGAAACGCTGGTTGGTTTCATCACCTTATCGTTCTGATCGACGTACTGGAGGTTATTAAATGAGGCAGAGACTCCATCGAGGCCCTCACTAGGAAAATGGCCGCTGCCCATATCCGTTGTAGTGTGAACTGTGGTTCCTCCGTTGATGATCTCTCCTCCCCACTCTAAAACTGTCGCTCCAGAAGCAAGAGTCGTGAAAATGGTCTTGGGCCAGTATCCGATCCACTCGTCGGCGAGGCGCAGCCACCAATGCCCCGTCTTCGGATCCTGTCGCACCACATCTCAAAGTTTTAAGTATGATCTATAATCGATTAATCAAGGAGTTCATGTCCCTTTTGATCGACTACTTTGATTATACAGTTAAATAGTTTGAATTTTCGAGATCCACCGGAAAATGAAAGGATGCCGGTGGGAACCACAAACGAAAAAATGAATTCTAGAGTTTTAAATGACTGAGTTTTTACCACTAACGACACAAACATCAAAAAATAAGTAATAAAATCCATTCTTAGTTTCTGCATAAGAAAATTTTGCTTACCCTGTAGACCAAAAAATTCAAGTAAAACTGGCTTCCCTTATAGGTGGAGGCAGAAAGCACAGCGCCGGGCGCCAGCTTTGTACTCACTTGAACAAAACCCGGGCAGTTCAGGTTGTAGCATCCAGTTTTTGTGTAGCCATCACTCTTTGCATGTGGAAAAATAGAACAAAAGGGTGTCAGAAATCATGATGTTTAACTTAAAAATACAAAGGTTAAAGTCGTCATGACGTGCATCTCATGTGTGTGTAAGTCATGTCTGGATTCAAATTTTCAATGTTCAGTTTTAGTATTAAAATTTAAAATTTTACGTTCATCATGGATTTATAACCAGGAAACTGATCTGATTATGTGATTTATTTTTGCTATTTTACTTTACTTAAATTTACTAATGACTAAACATATGCATACTATTTGAAGTTGTTTCATGACGAATTTTCCTTTTCTCTTAAATAATAATTTGAATATGGATACTTAGTTGCACTGTTGGTGGCGTCAAATAATATCAACGGCTTCATACATTTTGTTACAAATGAAAAGCGATAGAGGCGAGCATTTCTTACGGTCCAATATATGAAAAGCCTTGTTCGGGTGTCACCTCCATAAAATTTTGGATAGACCTGAAAACAAGCAGAAAAGCATTTGTTAGATCATAAATATAACGAATTAATTCCTTGCATGCACGAGGCGTTACCAAAATCAATTAGAAATTGTTTGCTAATTCAGTGAACCAGTTATAAATCAGCCAAATATATACATATATATATATTTCTCATCAGTTTATATATATATATATATATATATATATATATATATATATATATATATATATATATATATATATATATTTCTCATCAGTTTGCCAATAAATCGTTTTAAATCATCTCATTCAGGTCGATTTGGTTTAGAAGAACACATCTTCAAGGCGATAATATAAGTTTAAATGCAAGTTTGGA
Source organism: Nymphaea thermarum (assembly GCA_011799765.1). Taxonomy (NCBI): domain Eukaryota; kingdom Viridiplantae; phylum Streptophyta; class Magnoliopsida; order Nymphaeales; family Nymphaeaceae; genus Nymphaea; species Nymphaea thermarum. Next base: position 72,751 of record JAANDH010001098.1, read on the forward strand.
GCAGTGAATCGAACAGCTTGAAGCACTTACATGCCAACCGGCTTCAACGGTGTTGACAGCGTCATTAGTACCACTGTCTGCCCACAATTGTCCCAGGCTGAACCCTACTTCATTTGCATCCACCAGTGGGTTCCACAGATTCAACAAAGCAGAGCTTCCATGATACTTGCTTCCAGACATCGACACAATCGCGTACTAATTATGCACAGAGACAGAGAGAGAGTAAATGCATCACATCTTTACATACTGTGATAAGGCTTTGAGGGAGATTACAGTGCACATCTATCAGATCCTCACAAGCTAAAGACGCCCTTAAATCCAGTCGTCTGAAAACTGCCATGAAGCTTTAATATGAAAATACATACTTTTGTGGGCAATTGCCCTCATCTGCCTCCTGCTTTAAGTATAGATAGGGTCCTTTAAAAAGTACAGAAAGAGAGACGTTATAATGGCATGCAGGTTCTCACCTCATGGCCCGCCGTAGAATACTGGAGGCTTGGAAGGCTCCCATGGGATTTCGTTACGATGTTCGGATTCTGCGGGCCTCTCAAGATGGGCACGGTTCCTTTAGGGCATGTCCCGTTTTACCTAGCGATAGCTTAGGGATTGAGGTTAGGTTCGTGCCCGGCGGCGCATCCTTCAGCAGATCCGTTGGCAAGAAACTTGGTTTCATCTGTAGTTTGCGTTTGCAATCAACATGAACATGAAAAAAACCATAACTTAATATTGCAGAAAGAGAGTATATGTATATTGAAATCAGTCTCCTATTTTTTCCTTTATGACCCGATAGTTTTTTTTTTCTGAAAAAAATTTTAAGAGGCTAGGAACTGGTATAAATAGTGTTCGATGGCTAAAAAGCATGGTTAATCAACTGCTATCACAAAAAATACACCATTTGAGATGGTTTTAGCATCGCAAAATATTAAAAAACCATCCGGTTAAAGAGGTTGGGCAGTTGATTGAAATTCTTTTATATATATATATATATATATATATATATATATATATATACATGTAAAAGATTTTTTTTATATCCAAACTTGTATGAAAAAATCCATGATATATATATATATATATATATATATATATATATATATATATATATATATATATATATATATATATATATATATATATATATATATATATATATGGATTCAAATCTGCTCTATATATATATATATTCATTCGTAATTTCTTTTAACTAACTATGGCTATCATTTCTTTCCAATTGCAAATCTTTATCATGTGAATTTCAGTGACGTGGTAGGTCGTCATCAATTGATAAAAATGGTCAAATGCAGGACGGGAAGTTCTTTCTCTTCTCTACTTTTACTACTTTCCGTTTAGCCAAATAAAAATTCATCTTCACCCAAAACCTAGGGGTCGACACACAATCATTCTAAAAAAAACAACAGCAAAGGGCCACTGAGAGGATCGAAAAACGACATACCTGAAATTTATGGTTCCTGAGGAGTGGATGGGCGAAAGCAGGTTGGCTGTAGAAGTTGACACAATCAATTTGGTCTCCATATTCGTTCTGCACATGGACAACAATTACCTGTCATACAACTTCATATCCAATAGAAGAACTTTTTATTGCTCTTTCTATGTTTTCTTCTTCATTAAATCTATGCAACTGAACATAAGTCCTCTGCAAATATTGGTTAACGATATAAAAGTTGCCTTGTGCGACGTTTTTTTATGATAACTCATATTTTCATCTTGAAATAAGAGCTATCAGTGGTTCGTAAATCAATTAACTGTTATATTTTAACCTTGATATATACCAACTAAACAAATTTGTGGTTCTATCACTTCCTTCCAACTTCATTCATAATATAGTCGACAATCCTACTTGGACGTGGTTCAAGTATTTATTCTTTATGAAGGGGGAGAGATATCTGAAGAGCTTCAAGGCTTGGGTGGGGAGTGGTACACTCGTCAACTAAAGTGTCGTACATTTACTTCTTGCAGTCCTAAGGTCGAAGCGATCCCCCTACCTCGAGATGTAGGGTGGCTTTGGGACCTTGGCGAGGAATGATACACCTGTCGACTATTGTCGTGCATCCATATTTGGTAAACTAAAAGAGTTGCAGATAGGGTAATCAAACGGACGACTGAACCAACTATGTGACACTCCTCAAACCAATTTATTCTTATAAACAGAGTATATGTGCATGTACACGAATTAACAAAGGATGAAAACCAAAGGGAATGACCTGAATTGTTTTCGTGGGCGGTGCATGGGGATAAAACTTGTTCCGAGAGCCATTCGCCAATAATATATTTCCTTGAATTGAAACAAGGATGACTAACAATACAAGTGAAGACCAACTTCTCGATGAACCCATTCTCTCCCCCCAACTCTCCCTTTCCCTCGCAAAGTTGGATGCTGCGAGGACAGATGCGATGTCGTGTTTATATAGACCTGAAATAGCATTTGACTAGGCTCAAGTCTCTATTTCCACTTTTATAAAAGGAGAAAAAAAACTCCCCCAATTGTATTTGACTTCTTTTTTTAGTTTTTCCTAATTCATGGGCCATGGCATGCAACCTTTCAATAATAAAATGTTGCAAGTCTTACATAAGAAATAAAGCATTAGTTCGGAGTCAACTTGATAAACATGGCATCTTCATCTTATAATCTGTCTACTGTATATGAATATTATGCCATTTATCATTTCTATGGTGGATTATCCAATCACCCTCTGGATCCAATACTTAACCTGAACATTTCAAACATTGTGTTTGTGCTTGTGACATGGTGCTAGACGACCAGTCTGAGGTGTTAAACTTTTGTCAACAACTTTGTGTTACCGCTAGCAATGAACATTGGTAGCACTCCTGTTGATAGACAAAGCATTGTTACTCAGATTCAGGTCAAGGCGTTTTCAGAGGAATGGCGGAACCACGTTGTTACTGTGCCGTGCCTCAGGAGCATTTTCTTTCATGGGAATGACAGAGCAGGGACGGAATATCTATTTCTGACTAGTTTCAGTATGGCATTGTTTCTGGAGTTTGTTGTTGGCAGGACAACTTTCAGAAATATTATGCCATTTATGGAAAACTCAGGTACAAAAGGAAGTAGTTTGATTCAATGTAACAATGGGATGTGAAGAAATCGCCTTGAACGTTCTATCACTGGGCGAAGACCTTTCGGCTTGCTGCTGCAAAGGGTTTGGCGGATCAGTTGTTGATCTCTGTTGGAAAAGATTGAGGTGATTCGGCTGCTCACAATTTCTAACGAAAGGCATTTATTTTGTGAATGGAAGACTAATGATAGGGTCTGGGACCCGTTCTGTGTTAATATGCAAGTAATCAAAGACTCCCATTTTTGCCTCTTGTAGATAATATTTTGTGAATAAAATCTGGGTCCGGAAGGGAGGGTGTTTTGTGTTCAGTGGCTAACATGGAGCCTTCACCTTTTCTTGATTCAGTAGATCGAAGATATGGTTAATATTTGAAAAGTCGGGTTCATATCACATCCGATATTGCTGAAATTATGGTTGTTCTCGACTACAAACACACACACATATTGAAATATTATAAATTGCTACAACTTTCTGCAAGTGTTACCTAAAAAAATGGATATCTAAATTTACTCTGGTTGCAACAATAACGAAAATTTGTTATACCCACCGAGTAATTCTGACAATAGCAACTCCTTTGAATAAGTCAGGGATTTTAAAAGGTAAGCGCCCAAAAAAATGTGTGCACCAATCTCTCTTGTTTGTCTCCCTGTACACACAAAAAATGAGTGCCGTAAGTACACTTTCCACGCAATTCTTATATATATATATATATATATATATATATATATATATATATATATATATATATATATATATATATATATATATATATATATATATATATATATATATATATATATATATATATATATATA